>JANHGN010004488.1:0-26625 GCA_024605025.1 Megaceryle maxima
TCTGAAGAGTTTTGGGGGTATTTTTATTTTGAGGAAAGAATAAAAAAGAATCTGCAGGGAATGTTTTTAGAATAAACCAGGTAGAGAATGTAATTTGCAAATAAAAGAAACTATTCAAAAACACTGGAGCCATTAAGTCCATGAGTTATTATATATGGCATATTTTATGATGCCCTTGTTTTCCAAAAAGAGAAAGAGTAACACAGCTCTTCTTTTCTTTTGTATCACTCCAGTGAGAAACCTTGAGCTATGGACTTTTTCATAACACAAGTTTTCTACTGGGCAGGCAGATTGCATGAGCGGAGTGCTTCTGTCCATGTAGTTTATATGAGGCTGGAATTTATTAGCACAGTGTTTTTAAAGTGCAGTAAAATGCAACACTCAGATCTCTCTGGGGATCTGTATTATGTAGAGTGTTGTGACTTAAAAGAAGTGCTGTCATATTGTAGTGTACCACCCAACTTGCAAGAGCAACTGTGTTTAGGTAGTTAAAGGAAATACTTTGGTATCTGGAGGAGAGTCCCTGTTCCCCAGCAGACCAAACCTGCAGCACAACAGAAAGAGGACTCTTCTGATCCAGGGGAGTGATCCACCTGTCTGAAAAGTTTGATATCCTCCTGCCAAGTGTCAGATGTCCACTTGTCAAAAACTGAAGGAAAGGAGCAAATAAGACAGACAACTCCTCTCTGCTGACAGCACTTCAGCTACCCAAAGGTAGACATATGTAATGCCTACCAGAATGAGAACTGTCCTGAATTTTCCTTATAATCTCAAGTGTTTATCATCTGTGTGTCTTTCTCCAGTCTGTGAGGTGTGCTGCTACAACAAGATCAGGCTGATGTCTTTTCAGTCAATCCCTGGGGCTCTGTGACAAAATGGTGACACATTCCTTTTTTCCCCTGCATCGGAAGAAAAATCTCCTTGGATAAACTTCTCGTGTGCAAAAAAGAACTTGAGGTTTAGAGCCACTCCAGAATGAAATGGTATAGTCTACCTGGATGAAAACCACGTGGTGGAGAGTTGTTCTGAACATGCATGATTTATCTGCTTTGAATGAATCAGTACTGTACTTAGGGCTGAGCTTCCAAAGTCCTGAGGTGGCTCTGCCTTTGATTCTAACTTCCTGGCTTTAGCTTTACCTGAATAGGTGTAAACTATATTAAGAAAGGAAAGGTTGTATTTGGAGAATGCCAGTCTAAAGAATTTTAACAAGTATCAAAAAATAGAGATTTTATTCGGAGAAAATCTGTGAGCTAGTTCCTGCAATGGAATTGACCTGAAAAAAAGTAGAACTTACCAGTGTTGCAGGTTCAGTTTGAAGATACTATTTTTGGTAAAAACCAGATTTTTTTTTTTTTTTTTTTCCCCTTCAGAAGTATTGAGGTGGTTAGTTGAAGGGTTTATCTTCGTGAGGATGGAATTGTTTCATTTTTTCTTCAGTTCTACTTCAGTGACAGTCTAATACAAATACACATATATTATATACATATATATATTAGTGGCTGACCTTGATGAAGTGAAGTTGCAGCCAAGAGGTTATTTAGATTAGCTTTGCTTCAGCTGCATCTGCCTTCATTGTTTTGGCTTCACTTTTTAATGAAAATGCTAAAGAAATAAGATAATGGAGGTTTATTTCCTTATTAAAGTAGTAGCGGAAGAAATGAACTTTCTTCTCATTTACCTCCTCCTTGAGAAACTGAATATTCTTATATAAACTTCTCAGCAGGAAAACATTTAGAAAACCTCTGTTGTGGACACTAGGTTTTATTTGTTAAGGAACCCTGGAGATTTCACTTAAGCTTATCTTTATATTTTTTTCTACTCTTCCTCTCTCTCACCTATTTTACCAAGTTCTCCAAGAAAAGAATATCTGCCAGCACGTGGCAGATATCCAGTATATATCATAGTCCTAATTACTGTATTCTTGCATTTTCCTTTGTCAGATATCTGTCGGAAAGTAGGCACAAGTCTGATCTCACTGGTGACTGTGTGAGTGGGTTTGTGTCACTACTGGCTGTGATTTGTGATCCTTATCAAATTTAGCTGTTGCAATTGAGGAGGAACTGTGCATATGTGCCTGCATTAGTTTTTCCTCTCAGTCTTTTGAGCCATAATAACTGAAATAACTGGAGGTCAAGGAATTTCACACTTTTGGTGGTGGCCTAAATTAATGTGGATCCACTGTAGGTGAATTTTAGAAATTCCTCTTTTGAAAATATTTATATTAGGATTCTAGTTTTATTGTAAGCAGTGGGGGAGGGAGCAGGTATTTTTTCCATGCTTACATCCCTTTGTGTCTCAGTGAAGACAGAACAACAGAGCAAAAAAAGTTAAGCATTCTATATTAAAACTTACTTCTGGCTTTGTCAGCTCCAGAAGATAAGGAGCATAGGATGCTTAAGTACACTTTCCCCACTACACTGAAAGCCCAACCATCCAGTTAACACTGTTGCCAGTTTTCACATTTCTCTAGAGTATCAGATACTGGTCCCCACAGGATACTGGGAATAATATGACAATGGCTATATACATTTTATCCTCTCAAATTCCTCTTACCCTACTGGGATGTAGAGGCCAAGTAAAATGAATAATGTTGTACAGCGACAGCATTGGTAATCTTTGTTGGACTTGGTTGAACTTTTAGATCTTTTAATTGTCATCAGTGTGTGAGAATGATATAAAATAACACCTGTTCAAGGAAGTATGAGTAGGTGTCAATAACTTAAGTGTTCTACTAATATATTTGGGAATTAATTATATATTCAGAACACAGAAAAAAAACCTAGTAAAGATTGTACAATTAGGATGTATGCATGTCAGGAATAAAAAATAAAGATAAGAATACAGCTGTAGCACAAACTTCTCAATAAGGAAGCAAAATCTTAATATGTGAAGCATCAGGCAACCTTAATAGAATGTGGCTTTACCGGCTGTTCCTGTAATCACAATATAAAATTTCCCACACATTAATGGTTAGGTTTTAATCATCTAACCAGAGAAACAGAAAACACTATGGACATGACTATATTTATACAGAATCAAAAATTAAATTGTCTCAAACTTATTTAACCTTCTCTTCTCTGCCAACAGCAACAATAACAGAAAATCATCTGTGTCCTGAGGTTAAATACTCAGTCTTTCAGCCTGAAATGTGAATGTTTTGGCAGTAGTGTAAGTCTATTAAAGGAGAAGTTTTGTTTGAGATTGTTTTGGAACCCAAGCTATTTGGAGCTCTATTAGGCCCCATTATAATGGAGGAGTGTGTGGGCAGATGTTCAAAAGCAACAAGGTTGCCACATCTTACCAGGGTATTGCTCATCAGCTGAGTGATGGTAACTGGCTAGTTGCTCAAACTTACCCTCCCTCGTTGTAAAGTAAAACCTATTAGCTTAAATAATGAGTCATTAAACCAAAGTAACTCATTGCTTTTGCTTGTATGCCCATAATCACAGACTATGCTGGAGTTTAAGTTTTAACTGCTAGGCATGATGGGTAAGTTTTCAAAACATTTCAGAGTGATTTAGTGTCCAAAGTCATAGTTTCAGAGGTGGCAAGGGAATTTCTGGCTGAGACATTTAGATCTCCCATGTCTAAATGCCCATACCAACTTTGAAAAGGGGACCTTGTCTTTCTCAAGAGGGAGCTCAAGTCACTCAAGCCAGGAGCATAGTGATGAGAAAAAGCCCTGAGGTTGCTTGCAGGGAAGGGAAGAAGTGGAGGAAATGACGCAGAGGATCCTGACCAACTTTTGTGGTTGGTGAACTCTGTGAAAAGATCTGGGGAGTCTCCAGTTTCTCATTCAAGGGAGAAATTCACCCAACATTTTCCCTGCTTTGTTGTACCACAGCTTTGGTTTCTAAATCATTCAGACACTCTGGAAAATGCTGTCCTAAATTTCCACTCCTACTCATTAAAATCAGTGGGTATCAAAGATTTTTAGTGGGAATGGCAGAGAGGGCCTTTACGAAGTTGTACTCCCCTTGCTTGTGACATGAACAGAGCCTGTTGTGTGAATGTGGTGTTGTGCTCATTCCAGGGACATCTATTATTCTCTGGATAACAGAAAATACCATTTATTTCCATTTATGCAGACCATAAATCAACATGATATTAGCAGCATGTGATCTAATGCAGCACAGTGTGCATCTACATGAGAAGAACAAATCTGTTCAAAGTTTTGGAACACTTAAATGTCCCTTTTTCACTCCCTTTTTCTCCTTCCCATTGTTTTAAAACCATTTAAATAAGATCTTCTACAATCATTACAGGGTGGGCTTTTTCTCTCTGGGGAAACAACAGCATTGCTGGAAACTGCTCCCTTCTAGTTTGCAGAGGAGGAAGCTTTTTAACATCTCTCTAGTTTTCTATTATCAGGAGGACAACTATGTTGCAAATCAACCCCCCAGATGTGGCAAAAAAATGATGACATTTAATAACAAACCACTGTATCAAATTGAGAGGTTTACAGTTATATCCTGGTTTTAATACTGTCAATCTGTCTACTACAACATAGGGAAAAATAATGTCTGATCATTGGTGTCATTCATTGATCACTAGCTGCTGTTGCTTAAAGAAAAAAAAAAAAATTGGATGCTTATAAGAATAAGGAGCCAAAGTTAACACCCTGGTACTTGTGAGATGACATAGTACCTGCTCCAGGATGTATATACCTGATGGCTCCAGTGACCTGTAGTGAGAGTTCTACTCCCATCCCAAAATGAGCAGTCTCTCTGAGGAGGTGCAGGATGACTTGAAGGATCACTAGATAGCTCCAAACCAGTGTGAGCTCAGACTTATCACATAGTAGCAGGGCTAAGGCCAGGTATATGTTAAGGACTGAACTTCTCCTTCCCAGATTGTACTGGGAAACACACATTCCTGCATAGCTTGACTGCTTTCTAACTGGACGTAGAGGGATTTGGTCTGCCTTGCAATTACTCTGACTTTTAACAGCTTTGAAAGGAGACAAAAATCTGGTCTTGACTCAGTGTTGGAAATAGTGCAAAGAGTTTTGAGGGAAATCTACTTAAAAAGATGATTGAAGAATAAGTGGCGGCTTAGTGCATGCCCAAGAAATAGAGAGTTGTATAGCAGAGGGGCAATGGTGAGGAAAGCACAATGGTATCTTGTAGGTATCTGCATCAACAACATAGCATAGCGTATGTAATTCTCTTCCCATGGCATGGAGAAGTAGAACAGTGCTATCAATTATTTACAAGTTGCCCTACACAGTGGAGGTTATGTGATATACTTTAGAGTTCACACTCAGACAGAAGGACTGAACTAGAAGCTCCTCAGTTCTCTCAGGACAGCTTAATCACTTGGTCATTCTTAATTTCTGGAGGATATGGGTAATACTACACACTTTTCTTGGAGTATCCATGTACCTTATGAGACCATTCTGTCAAATGAGCTTAAAAAAATAATTATTTTTGGCTGCCTTCAGGTGGGTGATGGTAACAAAGAGATAGTTAAGTATTTCATAGAAAATGAAGGATTTTTATTATTGATCTTTATGTGAGCTTGAGAATGCTGGTGAATAGAAAATCCTAATGTGCCAGGAGCTGTACACATAATGAGGTGACTTAACAAATATACAAGTGCGTATATTTACAGCATTCCTTAAATAGTCTTCCTTAATGTCACTGAAATGCAGTTAATCACAGCAACCCAAAAAAGACTTCTATCGTCCCTTAATTCTGGCTAATAAAGTCCACTTTATTTCTCTGGTAGTGCTCTCTATTTCATTCCACAGCATTCTTTAATATTCACAGCAGGGTGAAGGGTTTATATCGTTGTTTCAGCTAATTGGTACTGCAATAAAAGAATACGAGACAGAAAAAGATCCTAGAGGAGAATGTTGTAAAAAGAGCATCAGGGCAGTCTCTAAATGGCCATGCCTGGAAGAAAACACCTGTAGCCTTTAATTGAGAGCCTCTTCAACTCCTCTGGGGTGCTCCAAGGGGTGATTTATAACATCCTCATCATACTGGATGTGGGTAAGTTCTCCTCCATGTACTCGATGCACATTCAATGCAGCTAAATAGATGTTGTGTGATTTTATGGGACACACAGGGAAGGATGAGGTCCTGAGTTTGCAGCTCTTCTTTCCTGATAGATTTTCTGAACTGATGCTATGGGAAAAGAAACCTAACTTTGAAAATCTTCGTGCTAAATTAATTTTGAATCTGTTTGCTGTATATTTTCTGACAGGCTCCAATAACAAGGTGGATGACAAAACCCAGTCAATTCCTCCTCTTTCTTCTATCCTTACTAATAGCCCTGTTGACCTCCCAAACACCCATAAGACTTTTTGTGATATTCACAAGCACAGAAATCTTGTCCGGCAAGATTTTAAGAATTCTGGAATTTTATCTCTCATTTTCTTAGGTACTTTTTGCCCATAGAAATCATACATTGTGGCTCTGACATGTACTGATCTCATTGCACATGGTCACATACTTTTATCTATAAATCTTGTATGTAAATAGGCTGGAGAGACACAAGAGCAGCAAAGCATGTGGTTTTGGTTTTTTTTTTAATCTTTCCTCTAATATGCTTCCCACAGTGGCCTGTGGTAGACTGGAGGTTAAGCTAATCAGAAAGAGCCAATCAGAAAGAACAACCCTTTTGTTCACTGGGAGACAGATTTTTTTCCCTTGGGAAGATCTCCATCTTTCTGATGAGGTAGTTGGACTACACAGTGGAGCTTCTCTGAACCTCAGTGGCTGGATGGCATAACTGAGGTCCTGAAATAGTCTTTAACTCAGACAGTCATTGACTGTCAGGAGATACCTATTCTGGATGTCACTATTACTATTATAAAGTGTGAAAATATTAAAAATGTAAAGATAAGAATGATATCACCTTTCTGTGTCTTGAAACATTAAAATATTTTCCCTCGATTCTATGCTGACTTTTATTATATATATTTAAGTAATTTGATCTCCCATTTGGAAGAATCAGTCTTTTCTAATAGTACACCCCACTCGTATCTTTTGAGAATTTATAAATACATGTGTTACCCAAGCAATCTTAGCTATAGGTGATGCAACTGTCTTTGCCTACTCATTTGTATATATGTTTTTTACTCCTTTCTGGTCAGGGTATGACCCTTTGTGCCTCATTTTCTTAATAGAAAAAAAGTGAACTATAATATTTGAAACATATATTACACTGTTGCAAGGTGTTTTGATCTGCATTTGTAATAAGGAAAATGTGAAGAGCTAATGGCAGCTGAGTAATCATCTCAGACTCTTGATATGACTTTCACTGCTGCCTCTGTGCAGCTCTCGCTTCTCTCCCTGAAGGACAGAAATGAATCAGCTCCAGGAGGACGTGCACGATCTTTTCTGTGACAAAGCCTGCCTTCCTCATTGTGTTACCACACAGATGATACAAAATGACATCTCAAAAGCTGTCTCATGATGTATTCTCGCTCCTGACAGATGCAGGCATGGCTATAGGGCTGTATTAGGAAATGTTGAGAGAAATAAGGTGCCTGGTTGAACTGATGGTAAACTGATTTTGGACAAGTAGCAATACATTTTAAACATGTGGAGTTGGACTGTGCAACTCACTTTCCTGGGATATTTTTCAGACCAAAGGTTTAGGAGACTCAGGAAAGACTGCACATTTATGTGGATGAGAAGGTCATCCTGAGCTGCAATAGAACTAGCATGAAAAGAACACAGGCTGGAGATAATTCACAAGATAAAGCAATTTATAATGGTATTAAGGTTGTAACATTGTGGGAACGGAGTGTTCTCTGTTTGCCAGGGGTTTTCTTGCATCCTCTTGCAAAATACAGAGTACTGGCTGTTATTTTGCATCATTGCATTCAATGATATAAATCCTAGTCTGACAGTTGCTTCTATGCTTTCATAACTTTAAGCTTCGGATGTTGAAGAAAGAAATTTTACAGGCACCCAGAAGAGCTCAGATACTAAAAAGCTTTTGTGTAGATATGGCAACTATGTTACTTAAATTGTGTACTTGAAATTTACATGAAGAGTCAGATAACTGTTGCAATCTTGCACAGGGCTGGGGGAAAAGTGGCCAGAAGGATATGTGGAGTTACAGTAGTGGAACAAAAATGTTATTCCTGAGAGCAGTTTAACAGCTTTCCTGCTAAAGAAAATAAAATCAAGTAGAAAAAAATAAAATGGAAAAAATTAGTCACTCTGTTCTCCATGAAAAGATACATAACCTTACAGATACATACTTAACGATATCTAGATACATAGTTATGCTTTGTGATCTTGAAATCACAGACAAGCAGTGTATAGCAATAGCAAAGGCTTACATAATTTCTGATGTAAGTAGCATGATAATGGCTATGTCTCTTCTGGAAATAAGCAGGACATAGAAATGAACATGAGAGTTGGGACAAAACTGTTAAGTCTAGTTTTGTTACAGAACAGTGAAAGAAAAACACTACTTGGATTATGCAACCATTAGTGCACTGTAAAAGGATACCTCTAGACCTTTAGGCATTCATTTGCTTAATATTTTACCAAACATTATTGCTCAACAGAATTTAAACAGACAAAGAAACAGACACAGTATATAACCTGAGAATATTATAATGAGTGGTGTGGAGGTCTGGGAGGTGAAGTGAATAAAAATGGGGCATTGGTGCTTCTTGGATTCAGCAGAGGGAGGAAGATCAGGGTGAAGAGGGTTGTAGCAGAGCAGGTTGTGGCCATGCTGTTGCTTATTTTGGAGTGGCAGCCCTCAGGTGAGAATTTTGACCCCCATGTGTGTTTGTTCCCAGAGACAGAGTGAGAAAGCAGGCTTATCCCTGAAGACCTAAAGGCTTAGACTTCAAGAAGGTAGTCTTCCCAAAGGAAGTTTTAAGGAACAACTGGCAGTACTGATACCCAAGGCAGTGAGTTAGATAGTACTGGGAAGGCTTTCTTTATGTAGAAGAGAGGGAAATCTTTATCTTAACCTCTCTTTGTGGTCCCCAAATATCAAACATGATGACCAGAACATGATTCATTCTACTTGTTGCTACAGTAGCTCTAGACACTTTGAACCTAATTTGTAAGCCTAAACTCACTCAGACTCCAAGAACTCAGCTTTCTGTGCCTATCACACAAATTGGGCTTTAAGTATCTTGACATCTGTGGCTTGCCCTGATGCAATGGGTCTTTGGTGCAGCAGCCACACATTGCTCCTGCTCACCATGTATTTGCCAGTCATAGACCTCCTCTGGAAGCTCAAGTCTCTCATTTGCTTTCTGATAATCAATAACTGCTGGGGGAGCAGGGGGGAAGCCTGCTTGTGAGGGGTTAGCAACTGCCATAAAAGTATCTTAAACTGCATTGGGACCATTGAAGACCCTTTGTCCAAAACTCCTGAAGATTTATCCAGAGCTGAAGAAGTACAAATGTGTATTAAAGCCTCCTTTGTACTCCATGATAAAAGCTTCTCTAGATGCAAGTAAGAATCCATTTCTTATTGTCTAACCTAAGTAAAGGTGCTTTAAAAAGGCAAGGAAAGGCAGAAAGCACCACAAACTGTGATCATAATCTAGTTTCTTTTTGCCTTTACTCACAACTATTTTTCCTCCATCTTCAAACTTTGGCATTTCCTGGATGTAGATTTTGGAGTCAAAATCTGCTAGTATGAACCTATCTCTAGTTTGAGATATTTATGGTGATGTTGAAATCTTACTGTACTAGTGAATGAACGGTAGCATATTTTGTAGGAATAATGAAATCTCAGCAACATGAGACCTCAATAAAGCACATTGTTGTTAAATCTTTGCTGACTGCTATTTTTATGTGTGAATTATAAGGTGTGCGGATAAGCAAAGTGCGAATTAATGAGGTTTCACTGTGCTGAAATGAAACCATGGTGGGACATGAGCTAAGAAATATGGTGTTACTTACCATTTTGTATTCAAGAAATTATGTTTTTTGAGCAGCTGCCAGTCTGAGCATGGGTGGCTACACTGAGGGCATCTTTGAAACCATATTTTCATATGCATATTCCTGGGGCAGATTTGTATCCATCAGTTTTACTTCCATTAACCAAAGAGAAAGCTGAGTAAACTAAATCTGTGTTAAAGCCTAGGAGGAAAAAAAAACACTGTCAGGAAGCTTTTGAGAATCCCTTATCTGCTTAGCATGCTCAGCTAAAGAAACTGTAGGGAAGACCTATTCCCTTTTTCCTTCTCCACTTTCCTTTTGTGGTTTTGCAGTGGAGTGTCACCTATATTCCTCTCATTGCTCAACCAACTGCTAGCCAGTTGTGCTGCAGGGCAGGCACGAATGCCTGTGTGAGGCAATCTGATCTGCAGTTTGCTCAGTGTCTCCTTAGCTGTCATTGGGATACTTGGTGGTGGAAGAGCTTCTGACCATGACATACTGAGCTTCCCTCTCTGTGAGAGGTTCTGGGTGGAGCTTGATGTCTTGATGGAAAAAAACCCTCCTTCCAAGTGAACATCAAGGTTTGGAAAAAAAGTAACTGATGCTGCTGTACCCCTGCACAGCTTGGAGGTGGATTTCCAGGATAGATGTCTCGCTGTCGTCTCTTCCAGGATTTTTGTATTGTTAGTGCTGACAGAGGTGTCCCCTAGCTGCCACAGTCATAGCCATCAGCACAACAGATTCCTCTTGTGGGGAGAGAATTCAGAGAAAACCCAGGGCCAGATCATCAACAGCTTTCAGACCCTAACTCTATCCATCCTCTATTCACTGCTCTGCCATTCCCAGCCTCTCTTTACCTGTGGCAAAGCTTGTCACCATGTTACTCTGCAAATCTTCTGTTGCTATCCTCACCACTCTACCACATGGAGATATTTGTCTGAGCCAGCGTTGAAGCTTGTAGATGCATTTGGCACAAAAAGCTCTGCATCCTATAAGCAACCTGCAGCTCCTTTCTTTCAGACTCTGTATGTGGTGTGAAAGAGTGCCAAGAGCAGAGTGGCTGAAGTGTATCAGTGCTTGCTTAAATACTCTGGCTTAGCTTTTGTTTATTTATTTATTTATTTATTTACAATGTGACAACCCATGACAGCGGGAATTTTTAGTTGATATGAGGCATGAACTGTGTTATATGATTGATTTTGTAGAAGAACATGGGCTGGAGGAACATTTCCCTCCCCAGCAGATCCTGTAGAGGAACTGCTTACTAGTTAAAAGTTTTCCCACAACACATTTTGCATCATTGCTTACAATACAATGAGCCTTTGTGCAGAACTGTGATTTTTTTGACTAACATGGTATTTTCTCTTTGTTCCCATAAACAATTTTACAGAATATAAATGTACAGGTAAAGCTTTAAAGGACTCATATGTCATTTTACATATGTGTTTGGTTGGTTTGGGACATGAGCTGAGGGACTACGTGTCAAAGGGCTGAGGAAGTGCTGACAGCTCACCCATCCTATACAAGCATCCCTGGGAAGATGAGTGATTGTCAGCCATGTAATCGCCCTCCTGTGCTCTTGTCCCCTTCACACAAAGTACACATGCATGAACATGCACATACACATGATAAATCCTCCAAACCTGCGAAGTAATTTCTCTGTGTATTTCTGTCTGAGGGTTGTTGTTTTCTGTAGAATTAAAGGGTCAGAAGGAGGCTTGGCTTTGGAGAGGCAGTGGGACAGTGTGAATGCCTTGGGGTCTGTTTTCATGTTAATGGGTGGCTGAACAGTTCACCTGGCATATGTCTTTTTGATTGCTGGAATAAGTTTGCAAGCAGATTAGTTTTTGCATGAGTTTTCACTGGAGTAAATATTGTTTGTGGGTTGTTGTGGTTTTTTGTTTTGTGGGGTTTTTTTGTTTGTTTGGTTGGTTGGGTTTTTTTGTTTTTGTTTTTGTTTTTTACTTTGCTTGTTTTTATGATCTTCTGTTTTGCTTCCATCAGCTGACTATGGAAAACCAGTTCTGGGTTTCCTACCTGGCTTTCTGTTTTCCCATGTAGACATGATACTACATTCTGGGCAAGGCTATCTGGCTGTAAGACAGACAAAAAAGACCAGATGTTTTTAAGAGTCAAATGGGTTAGGCATAGAATAGTTTGTCAGTTGTGTTTGTCAGGTTTTGAAGTTCAGCTAATTCTGGGCAACATCCAAAAAAAAATTCTTTACTTGAAAACTGAACTACATCTATTTGAATTAAACAGTACATGGCCTTTTCCCACTTGTCTGCTCTGTTACTATGTTGGGGAGCCCCACTTTCTCTGGATTTGGACTTGTTTGTGTGCAGCAGTGTTTGAAAGCAGTTTCACAGTGAGTGTGACCAGGTCAGAGTGAGGGTTCTGCTGACCCCCTCTCCCACATGACATTCCCATCCTATTCCATCCCAGTTCCATCCTATCCCTTGCACAATGTGAGTGCTCATGTGGCAGAGTAGTCATACCAGTCATAGAGTAGATACAGATTATTTTTTTCCAGATATGCTTCTGTGCATTAAACAGCTGACAGAGCACTTCACACACAGACACGCCCACTTCAGTTGGCTTCATCTGCTGTCAGATTGCACCCTGAGAAACTGTAGCAGTTTGAGCAGAAGACCATTTCTATGCATTTACCATCAAAATGTCAGCCAGTTCTTGAAGTACCAGAAACTTCGCAGGAAAGCTTATTACTCTTCTCCTTCTAAAATTTCCTGTCCCTAATGATGAATGAGTAGGTATGCAGCCCATCACCCTTTTTGACATCTCTTGCCAGGTCTTTTTCCTCATGGCACAGTGCACATCGCACACTTCTCTAATCTGTGGTACACGGCACCCATAGCAAGTGGCACCTACACAGGTAACGATACATTCAGCAGAGGTTGTGGGATGAAACATGTGATGTTGTGACATCCCAAAGCAATGCAATTGCTGCAAAGGTTACCAGCCTGCCAGCACTAAATTACTTCTAATTAATTTTGCAGCACTGCAGAAATAACAGTGAACTCCTCATATACTTATTCTCAAAGATCTTGGCTGACATGCCATAGACAATACTAATCAGGCATTAAAAGACACAAGCCAAAACCATAGAGCTTCACCAGGACCAGTGCTTTCAAACAAGCATGACTCACTTGTCAAGCATGGCACTCAGCCTGTGGAAAATCCTTCTGAAAAAAAAGTAGTAGAAACACTGCTTTGGATACATTTAAAGACATCCTTGGAGACATTTAAAACTAGACTGGACAAAGCAGTAGAAAGTGTACCTCAGGGAACAATCCTGCACTGGCATGAGATTTTGGTCTAAATGACCTAATAGGTCTTTTCTGCCTCTAATTTCTATGATTTTATGACTGGAAATAACTTCTAACTTAAGATTTAGGTGGCAGGTATGGGCATACATTATTTACAGCTGAACCTAAAGTAACTGCTATATTATGGAGTGTGTGAGCAGTGGTGGTGTGTGAGGGATTGTGCAGGTAAATGTAGAGAGGAAGGTATAGTATTAGGCAGAACTGGTAGAGCTGGGATAATGAGAATAGTTTTATGTGCAAAAGGGGTACTGCAAATTAAAAGAGATGTGTAAGAGTCCTAACTACCTTAGGTACCTTATGATATATTTTACAGCAATTTCCTAGCTTGTTGCTGACTTTTTTAACCTTTTCAGATACTAGCAGTGGTGGTTTTGAAGGCATATGCATGAGAATGCTTAATTTTACCTACATTGAGAGAATGATGCAGGGCTTCCTCTGAAAATAGGCTGAGCTCCAGCAGCTTTTATGCTCTTGTTTTACCTATCTGGGAGGGACTGCTGGTTAAAAAGAAACTGTTGTGCCAAATTGTGACCTACTGATCACTTTCTGGTCAAACCAGTTTATAAATGTACTCAGAGAACTGTTTTCTCCTCAGTGCTCGCCTGCTCCCTTCTTATCAGCCATTCTTGACATTTACAAGTAATTTTCACTCTGATACACTCATGGAGAAGGGTTATTTATGAATGAATTTTTTCCTTTGTGTACAGGAGTTGAGGAATGGGGGGCCTGGCACAATGAGGAAAACCTGCATGTGGCACATATGCACGTGAGGAATGTGCCCTGACTTTGTGTGTCCGGAACAATTACATAGCTTATTTAATCAAGTAGCATCCACTCTGGTGTCTTCATTGTCTTTAAAAAAAAAAAAAAAAAAGACATCACTAATTATCAGCTAGACATGTGGAGCTAACTGTGACTTTGAAGATCTTTTTTTTTGCTTCCTGATTTTCATATTATCCCATTAAATGGTTCTGCTCAAAATGCAATTTTATGTATATGTAGGAACAGAGGAACTTTGAAAAGGGTATTATTTCCTGTCTGTGTGACATCAGCTGAGACACTCCAACATAAGTACCCTGAAAATGTAGCAGGATTAATTTATGGTAACCTTCCTCACTTTCCCACTTTTCTTTTGCAAAAGGAGGCAGTGTGGGATCAGGATTTCATGGGTGGGACAAGAATTACAGGGAAGTAAAGTCTAGCTCTGACTCTACTGTGATCTTGGGTAAGCCATTTAGCCTATATCTGCCCTAGTTTCTGCTTCTGAAAAACTAAAAAAAAAAAGCCATCTCTTCTTCAGGCAACCAATGTGACACTTAATTTGTGTTTTTAAAGTGCTTATAAATCCTTAAATTAAAAATGGAACAGAAGAATAATAATAGTAAGCTATTAATACTGGTCTCACCAGAATAGGCGTGTTAGCTTACTCTTAGAATTCACTGAAAAGTTGAATTTTCCATATGTTGCAGTTTGATTGAACAACCAATCCTCCTCTCCTTCCCTTTAGCTTCATTAACCTGTTCTGAAAGAGGAGAACAAAGAATCAATTGAAATATGTAAGACTGGAAAGTTTAACATACTACAGCACTTAACTACAGTCTACAGAATATTTAAAGTGTGGTTCCACTCTGAAATTGGCAAGCTGAGGCAATACCTATCTGGAGCACTAAAATTGTTGGATGCTGAATTTTATTCTGTAGAAACAGAATTTGCAACATTTGATGTTTATTGCTTCTCCATGATTTCTGTATGAGATTTGATCAACTGACAAACAAAAGGGGGTAGCTACCCAAATATCAGCTGTACCAGCTTTTCCTAAGATCCCAAACTCAAGCTGAGCCTACTCTGTGCATTGACAGCAGTGGTAAATGTTCTGATTTTCAGATTAGTTCCTTTCCCAGGGCTTTTCTACTTTCTACTGTCCTCAAATGCAGTTCTTTTTCTGACTGCCTTCATTGGATCTGCCTGAGGGTAAATGAACATAACACCGTGAGCAGTTGTGTAGATGAGACATGAATGGAACTTGCATTTAAAAATGCCCATTTCTGGTCAGACCAAACGGAAACCATAGGATCCTGCCTCTCCTCTTACAACAAAAAATATGTCATTTTTATTGTTATGCACTTCACCCTGCAAATTTAATGAAAGTATCATGCTTCTGCTTTCTTTCTACTCAGTTTAATTTTATCTGAGTTTTGTCCCATTCATCTGCGAGGCTGCTGCATTTGTGTTTCACTGCTTGCAATTCATAATCCCTCCTAGGGATTTTGCCTTCAAAAAATAAGAAAATAATCTGGAAATTTTTTTTTTTTTTTTTTTTTTTGATTGGCATTAATTTACAAGACAAAGTTCCTGATTGATGAGAAACATTACATTTCACTCTTGAAAACCTCCCATCACCTAATGTCAAACGTGAGATTTTCTGCAGATTGCAAACTTTTTAAAATCAAAACTAAAAAAAAAAAAAAATTAAAAAAATCACATCTGTTGCATGATTGTTTGAACCTCAATACAGGCAACTATATTTCTATAGGTCATAGCAGTTGTGATAAACACTGTTTAATACTGAACCATTTCACCATTACATATTGTAAAAGACACCAATACTAGTTACAAATTTGATTATTGTATTTGAAGAAACTGTGTTTATAAATTCAGCAGAAGGAGATGAGTTGGGAAGTTAGGTGTCCATCATTTCAGCTTCCATCTCTTGTTACTGAGGAGCCCTCTGGTAGAGGACATTGAGTGAATCACTTTGCCTGTCTGCTTGACTGGCTCATGACTTTTCAGCCATGTAGAAAAATGTACCATTTCCTTCATACCATTCGTTTGGTAATTTTCCAGGCATGACACTAGCCTGAAACCTAGTTTAGTTGTTTTACAGTTTCTCCCTGTGGTCTTATTTGCTGTCTTTCAGTCTGTTCTCTTAAAAAATTAGCCAGTCAGTCTTACTTCTCTGAAAAGTTGTTTCCCATTGACAAAGCAAAACCAACTATTTCCTGTGTTGAAATGTTTCTGCAGTCCTCTCAGGGAGATATTCACACTCAACATTTCATTACTGCTGCTGTAAATACTGTGTAAATATGTCTCAGTGTTCAAAAATAGACATCTTTGATAGATTCAGGTTTGGATATCTTAATTGACAAACTGAAACTAGGTCTGCATAGATATGAAAATGCTGTGACTATGCTACAGTGTCTTGTGGCACAAATCTATTCCTTAAAACTTTAATTGTTCATATGGGTATGAAACTATACAAAGAACAATAGCATATCTTCTGATGGAAAGAACAACTTTTATATCAAATGACCTCCCGGAAGCCGAATACAGAACCCATAACAAGCCCTTTGGCAAGAGCTCAGTTGTTCTTGTATTCTTCCTTAAGGAAATCAGATCTTCTGGTTTCAATACTTTCTCTTTCCAAACTTCCAGATTCAATACATTTATGGTTCTGAATATTCCAGATCATCTGGAATGGGTTTAAAGAACAGACTGGGGAATGGAGCACATTAGGCAAGCAATCTCTTACCCCACAGAGCAACTTCACAGCATTCTCTGTTTCTAAAAGCATTCAACACACAAAGAATTGCATCACTTGTACTGTTTTCAAACTAAAAGAATTATATCGTTGTGAAGCCTTTGGTAGGTAGATTTTAATAGTTCTAAAAATGTTTTATATCAATATAAAATGTGGTTGTTTTTTCTTACCCTGGTAAAAAAAAAGAAATTAAGCACACAATATGTGTGTGTGTCCAGTTTGAAATTTGACTGCTGTTTGCTAAATTGTCTAAAATATAAAACATAATGAGATTAGTATTTGCATAAATTGGATCAAGTTTCTAGGCAGACAAGTTTTAAAATAGGTCAGATACAAGCTTCTAAAAGAGCACCCAAACCATTTCAAAAATATCCAGGATCCTTTAGCTTCTTCCATGCTGCTTTTCTATATCTCTGCTTTATATAGTATCTTAAATATGGAAGCTGCATTTTTTTCAGGAAACTTTGCTGAATAAAGACATTATATCCTTGGAAAATTTTAATTGAAAGACTGGTTAATCATAAGCTTTTAAAATGATTCATTCAATCTTTGGTCTATCGTCAGATGTGGTTTGGAAAATTCCCACCTTTGCTTATGATGCATTTCTGTACCAGAGGCAACCAACCAAACAGCATAGGAAATTCAAATTAACTAACAATGTTAATTTCATGCTTCTGAGAGACAGCTGGAGACTGAAAGGGGAAAAAAAATTGCTTTAATGCCATATCTGTCATTGTCCTTTCAAGTATTTTGATTTCAAAGACAGGAATGTAAGGAGGAACACATTTGTTTGCACTTGAGCTCTGTAATACTTGCTTTCCTGCCATTACATATCAGTGAAGCTGGAAATAAAGAGATAAGTATAAAACTTTTGCTGTACATATCTGATGGAGATTTACTGAAAGAACTACTGAATTGTCACTCCCTTGCAGTCAGTGACCAAGGTGGAACTGACTGCAGGGGTATGCAATATGTTTTTAGCCATATAGAGCCTCATCTTTCCCTTCTTATACTATTTCTGAGCTTCTCATACAACCTGGGATTCATCTGCCTTAGCACATCACTCACTGTGGGAGGAGCTGCCTTTCATCCCATTCCCCCACTCTATGTTTAGGTTTTCATTGTGGGAGACAACAGAGAAAGAAAAATGCATGTACTAGTTCAGCCCATGTTGATTGATTGTTCCTTAGCTATGAAACAATTTTCTGTACCAGTTATGTCTTTGCAGATGACAGAAGCCATTTAGTCTAATGACTATAATAATTAATTTTTATTATAAATCAGATTAGTTAATGATGCTGAAGTCTACATTCTTCACAGAACTAAAGCACACTATCTTACATGCCCTCTCAGAACATACAATTTTCTATATAAGGTACTACTTTAAACATTTTTGCCTAATTCAGAATAACACCCACTGTATTTGACCTCCAAGATTCAATAGGAAGTGCAGCTCTCCCAGTGTCAGGTCTTTGCTAATGGCTTTCTGTTTGCAGCCATGGAGCCAAAGAACCTAAGGCTGACGGTTCAGCAACTTCATATCATGCTAGTGGGCAACATGACTTAACATATTATTTTTTCTCTTTCACCATAAAAACATATGACAGAGCAGACAATATTCTGGGGACAAGGTAGTGCTTCTTTGTATTATTTTCAGCATAATATTCTTGGTGAAATTTTCTAAACTTGTGGACCTGTGGTCACATTAATGCACATAAAGACAATCTGTAAAGCATCTACATGGGCTGTAAAGTAAACAATCAAAGCTTAGTATAATTTTTATTTGGTTTTGCATTTTTTCTTTTTCAAAAGATAGCCTATGAGATTTCTTCAGAAAGGTCACGGGCTTCTTGGATTAGAAAAGGTGAGGGATATTCTCTACAACAATTTTCCAGGAAAGATTAATTTATTATTTCAGGAAAAATAAATCTACTAGAACTAGTCAAATACCTCACTGATGTATTTAATTTCCTCCATTCTCTAAGTTTGTGTGCTGATCTCAATTAACTGCTTTTAGTAATGGTAAATATACAATGAAGCATGTGGATGATCAGTGTGCAGGTTGTGGCTTTTGATGATTTTAATTTAGGATATTAACTGCCCATTATTTTTGGTGTTAAATGGGCCACAACATCATGTGATGCTGTTCTCTAACTGAATGCTTGTAGTCATGCAAAGCATTGTCAAAGCATAGATCGACAAACAATGATTGGTGAGTAACATACAGTGAATCATCTGGTTTGCACATAAGTAGAGAGAAAGCAGAGCCTTGTAAATATAGCCTAAGCCATTGTGCCTGCCCTTGCATTTCTGATGGGCTCAATAAACACACTTTGGGACTCTGTTCTGTTCTCTTGCTTCACTGAAGGAATTGTACTGGGTGAAAATATGTCTTTTTTAAAACAAAAGCAAAATTGTTAGAAAGGAGAGAGAGAAAACCCGAAAGATTTATAAGGAAGTTAATGACACTTCGCCGATGAACATTTTTGATTTCATGTTCCCAAAAAAGTAAAAATAGAGAGAGATAAGTAGATACTCAAACTGGAAAGGTAGACAAGGAGGGACAATAGAGCAGAGGGGGAATTGACTAGAGAGTACGAAGAGGAGTTAAGAACCATTTTTCCTGGAGGGGATGCAGTTCTTCAGGGTATAGAGATGACCTGGCAAATCTGTGCCTAACCAAAGAAAGATGGAAAGTACCATTTCATTAAAAAGTGTCTCATTGCTATTCCTGTCATTAGCTTATAAGTAATTAAAATAATATGATATGAGCAGGCAAAGCCTTATTGGTTCCTCTTTGTACAAATACTGTTATATGTGGTACTCTTCTCCAGCAATAACCTAGTCACATCCAGCTCCTACCTTAATTTATAGATATAATTTTTAATCCATATATTACATTTTAAGTGGATTTGTTAAAAAAACATCACTGTCAGAATTGTGGTATATTTCCTAGGTAACAGCACTGCATGTAAACTTTTAATATATTGGACTATTTAAGCATCTTAGTTTCTCAGGTATCTTCAAAACAGGAGGGAGAGTTAGAACAATACCACACTGCAGATCCGTAAAGGCTGGTGATACTGTGTCTCAACAGAAGCAAAGTGAATGCATAGACCTTCTTGCATGGGCACAGCATGATGACAGTGGTGCTGCTGACTCGGCTGCTGAAGAGCTCTTGCCTCTCTTGAGGCACAAGGAGCAGCACTGGCTGTAGTGGGAAGGCTCAGCTCTGCCACGTACAACCAGCCCCGGGAAACACCCAGGTACGCGGCTGCTCAGACAATCTGGAAAAACACTTCTAACATACTAAACAAATGCATTCGTTATATAAAAAATATAATTCATTTCAAGTTGTTAATTTTCACCCTGCTGGCCTGCAGTTGGGAAGTGGTTTCTTAATTAGAAAAAATAAATAAATAACATGAGGAATGTAAGGACATAAAGTGAACTTGGTTGATTTTACCAGCGTTTAGTTTCTAATACAGAAAAAGCCCTGCTGTTAATTACAAAAGTAGGTAACATCTTTGGAGATATCTACTTTTAAACTTATCTCTAAAGATACTTTCGCTTTATTCTGTAATATTTGTCTGTGCTTTACAAATGAGGGGTTTCCGGTGGGGGAAAGAACAGAATGCAGAGTGCACTTTTTCACTGTGGGGGAAATGCTAAAGCAGCAAAGCACACTTTTATTCCTTTCACTACAAAACTTCTGAGTTTTGTTTCTGTGTCTACTTGTTTCAAATAAAAATAAAGAAGTTTCCAGGGTTTCCTTCCCCTTTCTCTGTTGTTAATAGATATTACTAGAGAAAGGTGAAAACACAGGGGGAAAGGGCAGTAGGAAGTCAAATGCTGGGTTTTTTTTTCAGGAAAAAAAATGTGCAGTTGGTCATAAAAATAAGCTTATTCATCTGTTTGTAAATAGGAAGAAAGGCCTCAATTCTGATCACTGTAAAAATGAAAGAAAGGCTGAATCTGATGTCAGTGCATTCAATATTTTTGGTTTATTCCATCTGTGGCCACCAAAGGGGTTAAATATTTCCTCTCCTCCCAGGCTTTTCACTGATCTGTAGCTGTCAGGATGTAATGCTGTAGCCAACAACCATCCTTTGCTGTGCTTTGGAAATAAAGGCATACAGAAAAAGGATGTTTTAACTGAGAAGATAGGTTCAAATCCTACAGGAACAAGTGACAACTTGATCTGTCTGTAACTGAGTTACCTCATCTTATAAAGTACTCTTTTATATTAACTTTTTTTACCACAGCCATTGCTACTGGAGCTGAATGTCTGCCAGCTGTACATTAAGCTATATGACTATGCATCATTCCAATAATGTTGGTTCTTTCATCCTTTTATTATAGTAGAGCACGTGCACACAGTTTGGGGTTGCCATTTGCCTTTGTTTCCAGTTGGAATGGCCAATTTTGGTCTTGCTATTGCTATCAGCATTGCCAGGCCTGCTCAGACGGATCTGCAACATGAAGCAGCTGTTGCTCTGGGCAGCTGATGTATGTTTGGAGATGGCACTGTCACCTAGATTTGGTCAGGTTTTTAAGATGTGTTTTATTACAGATAGACATCTCTTTATGTTTGTGTTAGAGAAGGCAGGGCAAAGAACTGAGGGCTATGTTTGAAACAGGACATGATTTATCATGGTCTTTATTTTATTGGTGAAATGAATTCACCAGAAAATCCTCCTTTGCAGAAAGCAACATGTTGTCCTTCCAGCAGACAACTGGCTTGCTTCAGGGGAGTGGAGGTTTTGACCATGCTTTACATCTTTGAGGTTTGGACAGTCATTCAGATCTGCTAGGCTCAGCCTATGGCATGTCCAGACCCACCTCAAGGTGATGATGTGTTGATAACATCCATTAATGACTGTAGGAGGTTCAGATACTGCAAAATAATGTCTAAGGTGAACAGACATTTTTTTTTTTACTTGAAGGGAGTTACCAAATACAAGCAACCTGTGATCTAACCATGCAGGACAAGTTTGATGAAGTATGAAAAGACAGGGAGGTAAATTAAGAGTGAGGGGACAGCCAGAATAGCTTTGCTTTTACTCATATGTTTTTCAGCATTAATGTTATTGTAGCGCACACACATACACACATTCTTTAACTTACTCTTTCTGAATAAAAAAAATCTAGGCATTTCTCCAAACCATTACACCACAATCTTCACTTGGGCAAAATTACCAATTTCTGCAATGGGTGCTTTTACAGAACTTGAATTTTGGGACTGAACTGTTACATAGTATCTCTTTTTTGGCTTTTCTTCTGTTAGGGAACATCCTTATTTGCCTATCTGGCATAGCTATTGTGAGTTATATT
Source organism: Megaceryle maxima (assembly GCA_024605025.1). NCBI lineage: Eukaryota > Metazoa > Chordata > Aves > Coraciiformes > Cerylidae > Megaceryle > Megaceryle maxima. The sequence goes on from JANHGN010004488.1 coordinate 22,098, forward strand.
TACTGGCTGGAAACTTGGCAAGTTTAATATTTGTTCTTGGTAACAAGATACTACCCACGGTTTTTACTTACTGGGCTCTGCAGCAACCAGGTGGAACATACATCATCAGTTTACTGAATAATGAACATACTTTAAATCATGATTCTAAAATTTTCAGTTACAGTATATTAAATTAGAAAAAAAAAAAAAAAAAAAGTAGAACCAGCTTTCCATAGTAGAATTAACAGAATCAAAATAGGCTTTTTATCAACTTTATTGAAACTAATTCAACTTTCCAAGAACTAAAAATCGGTTTCCTGTCTTGACTCTTTTGGAATTGCTTACTGTCATCTGTTTCAGACGTTAAAGGATATGATTTAATATCAGCAATAAGGCCTCTGTTCCTTTTGGCAGGTGTTAATTATTTAAACACTACTCATGTAAATTTGTTTCCAATCACTCTTTTGAGTGATTTGCTTTACATGTTTCTTCACATGTAATTTCTGCACACACAAATAAAACCAGGGGGAAAGTCACCCCATCAGTAGTTCTGTTTCTCCACTGTTCAATCTATCTTTAGATAGGCAGGTAAAGACAGAGGGATATTTCATATGTTATGGTCTTTACTGATGGAATATAATATATAATACATCATTTTTATCTCCTTTGTAATAATAAAAAGTTGTTCTCTTAGGCAGAGTGCTGTGGTTTCTGCATGCTAATGACTGTACTCTGTGAGAATGAATTGTGAAATGGGTCACAGTTCCTGAAGCATTCATTGGACTTGGAACAATATAGAGAGACTTCTTTGGGAAAAAATGGGGGAAAAAAAAAATCTCTAAAATAACTACAGTTCTTCCTCCACACATACAAACCCACCATCTGTTTTACTTACAGTGACAAAAATACAGCTGTATGAGTATTGTCTGGTTCTGTCCGGCTACCTATTCATAATGATGAAAAATGTCTCCCTTGCTGTATATGCCTGAATTTTCATCTACCATCATGCTAGAGTCATCCTTGGGTTTTTTGTTATTTATTTTTTTTAACCTTTGCCTTTCTTTACAACACTGCACCAGAGAAACAGGAACTCTTACTGCTGTACAACAGCCCTCTGTCTGGTGTGAATTGAAATTCTCATTCTTCAACAGATAACTTGCAATTTAATACTTAATTCTTGTCAGTAAAATAACATAAGGGAAAGCTAGACCAGAGGGAAAGCCAGGCATGAGAGGGAATTTTACGCACCACTGGGAAATGAGAAACTGACAACTATAGGTATTTCAGTTCTACAAGGCAAGTCATTTCATCCTGGTAATAAATGGAAAAGGTGGGTGTTTGTTTAGATTTAGGCCACTCAGTAATGATTTTAACACTCAGCCAAGCGTCCTGCCAAGACAAGCACTGCAAGGCCAAAATCTGTAATGAACTCTCATCTTCTCAATTATAGATTCAGCCCTGACCAAAGCGATATCCAATATTTCCCTCCCTGCTCCGTGAGAGCACAGACGTGCTGATGGACGTGCAAGCAGCGTGGCTCCGTATGGCTCCTGCAGCTCCCTGAGACCTCACAGCCCACCCAGATGTTGTGCTGGGACACCAGCACCTGCCACATCCCCTTCTCCCTTCTCCTTGCCCTCTCATCCTCACTTCATGGAAAGATTGAGCACAAAGAAAGAGAAATAGTGCCAGCAGTGCTGAGGAGGAGAGGAAGAGGAAGAAGGGGATGGAAGGACCATCCTCCCTCCACCTCTGTGATTCTCCCAACCCCTTCCAGTGGGTGGGAGACTGAACTTTGCCCTTGCAGCTCTTCATGGTTTTTTTCTTGGCAGATTTCTGCTGGCTGGTTGAACCTGGCCATGGCATCTCAGGCACTATGACAGTGTGCAAAGGATATACAGTACTGCAGCATGGTGATCTTAGTCCCTGCCCATATGCTTTTTGCTGTTACTTCAAGTGATCTTTAGTATCTCCTCCGCACTTGTACTTGTCACCAAGCTCCTTATTCCTGATGCTTGTCCAACAAAAAGTATAGAAGGTAATTCTTTCCAAAACTTATATTCCATAATTCAACCTTCTGTCCTTGTTCCCTAGCTTGTTTTCTGCTGTCTTTTCCCATTGCTTTTGCTTCCTTTTTCCTACGTGTTTTCAGACTTCATTCTAGTTGTATTTTTTTTTTTTTCAATCCACATTGAAGTAAAGGCACCTTGATGCCACCTGCCCACTGGCTGGTACAACTCCAGCCTTGTCTTCCCTCATAACTCCATAAACATTTGCCTGTCTCAGCCCAACTCCCACTGACCCTACAGTCACTAAAGACTTCATAAAACCACAGCACATATTTAGAAGCTGAAGACTATAATATTTAAAAGGATTTTTTGTTTGGAGAAGTGGACATATAGCTACAGCAGGGATAAAATTGTTGTGGGGTTTAAGGAGTGGAAGAAACTCCGCAGCAGCTTTTACAGTGTTTGGGGTTAGTGCAGAGGGTTCTGTGCTGCTGCAGGGAATGTTGCTTTTTAAAGTTACTTGTTGTGATCTTCTGCTGAACTAAATGAATAACTAACTCTTTTTTAGTCAACTTTTCATCTTGTTATCCACCTTCATGACAGAAGGTAAGGTATGAAGAGAAGAAACATGGTATGATATGGAAGAAAGAACAAATTTTTTGCCATGCAGAGGGAGCAGAAGAGTGTCTTTCCATCATGGATGCAGAGACGACTGTGGTTAGTTCAGAAAATAACAGGAAAAAAAAAAAGAGGAAATCAAAGCCAAAAAAACCATGACTCCAGACTAGGCCTGTGTTACTCAGAAGTTCTGATTTTTGCTCAGACAATGAGCCTGTTGCAGCAAGAAAGCCTTTCATAGTCCTTTGTGCTCCCTTAAATAGTAAAAACTCCCTTTATATGGATTTGTGTTCCTTATTTACACTATTAATTTTATTTTTCTTTTTTTATGCTATTCAACAGCTGGCAGTGGGTGACAGAATATATACAATACCTAATCCAGTCTGCCCAGTCTTCCAGTTGTCAGTCGTGGATTATCAGGCTTTATAACTCTACTCATGAGTTCAGTGTGACTCCTGAATGATTAAGAATCAGAAGTTTTGGTCTCCTATTCATAAAAAAAAAAAAAAAAAAAAACGTAAAATATGTTTGTAAAAACTTGAGTAGAAAAATGAAAAGAAAGATTATTTTAACTGTTATCCATATCCTCAGATTGAATCTGGTATTAGATCCTTTTTCTTCTAGTTGCTTGTGTACAGCAATCTTGGCAGAAGGCATTAAATCCTATGTAGGTTAATTACTTAATGTTTTTGAATTGTTTTGAACATGAAGTGAGTGCCAAGTATTACTAATATTATGTGAGACAACATTATAATAAGCTGAGGGTTTCATCTTCAGTTTCTTTTATCATGCATTAATACATAAGCTTTGTTTGGTGCTATATATAGATTATACATATAATTTTTTGAATTAACTACAGCTTGAATTCCTTTCCCTCCCTTACTGTAAAAGGAGAAGGACATAAAATGTAAAGAAACAAACATTCAGAGAGGTGAACATTCTTACAATGGCCCATGACTGAAAGGGATATACAAGGGATTCCCAAGCCCAGGGAAGAGCAGTGCAGTCATCTAACCTGAATATGAATTAGTTTGTTTTTGAAAACTATGTATAATTAGGTTTTAAAAATAGTAAAATCTCCTTCTAACAAGCTAATCAACAATTTGATTATCATCATTGCTTGCAAGTTGACCTTTGTTTTGTGTAAGCTCAAATTCTGTCCATCGCATTTTCAGAAGTAAAGTTAAACTTCCCTTGTTACTTCCCTTGTCTAAATACTTCTGCATAACTAACCCTTTGAAGGCTCTTAGCTATGCATCACTGAGGTCTGCATTTTGGAAAAAAATTAATTTTTCTAGGCAGCCCAGTATCCTCAGCATTACAGACAGTAATTTTCAAAAATAATATTACATGGTATCAATATACATTGCAGCTTAATTACAGATGTAAACTCTTTTGAAAATACTTGACTTTTTCATATCATTTAAAGATTTATCAACAACTAGCAGTAGAACTATACCTGTGTGGATTTTCAATTGATAATGTCTTGGGTAAGTTTAGGAACTTCTATGGTTCTTTGAAGATATATAATTTGCTTTTATTGTGACCATTCTCAGACTTTTATAATAATATGACCTATTTATTTCATAGTAGGAAATCGAAGTGGTCACTCTAATTCCTTTGAAGCTGCTTTGAGACTTGGATTGTTTCCATTTCAGTAGTGGACATTTTATAATCTAAATAAATATTATTTCTATTTTCACTATCAGGCCTTATACTTTTAATGTGACAAACCTATCTGCATATCTATAGACTACAATGGACTTTTCCTGATAGGCTGGTATTCACTGTACACATACACTTATCCAAAGGTAGGGTTTGGACATTCTGCTTCATGAAATAAGATGCACCATTAAGGTTGACTGTCTTGCCTAATCCACTGGCTGTATTGGATGGTCCAGTGTTTTGCAGAACATCATTCT
>JANHGN010004488.1:31807-58832 GCA_024605025.1 Megaceryle maxima
GATAGATTGTAATTTAAGCAAATCTCCTTTGTGTTTCTGGCAAATGAGGAGTGTTTTCTACATCTCGTATATTTTTGGAAGCATTTGAATCCAAAAGTAATATGCCTTCCAAATTGGGAAGAAGGCTTTTTATTAGACCATTGCCTGCACACAGCAAAGAGAGAGTTGTCTGCCCCAGCACTGCAGCAAGCAGGACTGGTGCTCTGTCAGAGCTAGTCTGGAAGATTGGAGCCAGCCAAGAAGAAGATTTTCTGTAGCTTTATTGATTCAACTTTATTTTGCTGTACTACTGTATGTCTTCACTTCTGCAGACTTTCTTTCATTTGTTTTAAGAAGAGGTCTTAATTCCAATGCAAAATCCATCCAGAAAGGAGGGCCCCTCAGCACTGTATTCCAGCTGGTGGGGATTAGCTCAGTCCTTTTACCGGATACGTATCATTTTAATCTTAAGCCTTTAGACACTGTACAACATACTATTAAGTCTGTTACCAAATAAAACACTAAAAGGCTGATTCACTAAGGGTTACACACCCTTTGCAGAGACAAAACTAACATTTACAAAGGGATAACTGCCAAAAATCACTTAAATTTCATGTCTTTCCTATTTACTAAATCCCACATCCACTATGTGTACAGTAACTTCCTTCAGATATGCCCCTGGGAGAAGTACAAGTCAAAATAAAGGGGAAGTTGCCCCCCTAAAACATGTTCCTAGCTCAAAAGAGTGATTTATATACGTTCACATCAGACAATCTGAAAAATGAAAGTTATGCTGTTCAGGAATAAAATGAAACCTTCCAGATAGTGTGAATCGTGTACTTTACTTCTATGATAACGAGTAATGCATTTCCTATAGGAGTTAGTGATTAGGGCATGAAACTGGGACATTAGCAAACTAATGGATTCATGCAAGTGATTTTGACTGCAGTTTCAAACTCAGGTGCTTAAACTGAAGCAATACTGCAACTCTTGGCTCTTTGGAGAAATGAGTGACAGAATCATTGGACCTTGAACTTCTCACTTGGGCTGTTAATAGCAAATGCAGATGCCAAACTTCATTCCCTGTGGATTTTCTTAAAAGATGTTTTATCTGTCTGCAAGGGTGAGGCAAAAACCGTCTGATATTTATAATGTGTTTTGGATGAAGGGAGTGGTCTAAATGCAAACTATGATAGCCAGTGTTTATTGGCTAGCATATTGTTCTGATACAAGCTCAAAAGTATCTCGCCACATTATTTTAGCTAGTGATTTGAAGTTAATCACTGTAGCTTGTGCTAAATTTGTGCCTTTGCTTATGGGACCATCTTAGAGCATGAAGATTACCTCAGGAAGTCATTTAGATGTGGGTCTGGAAACAGCACTGAGAATGAAACTGCATTGATATTCTGTGTTCTACTAGTTGGGTAATACAAATTAAGTTTTCTTCCAGTGGATTGGGTTGCTGTTGCTTTCAGTAAGAAAAAAACTAATCTATTTTGCAGAACATTTTTTAATGTATAATGGAATATCCCAGTTGTACAGATAGGAAGAGCTGTGCCATACCAGCCATCCAGCCCTGGGAGCTTGACCAGCTGGGGTGACTGAAACCGGGTGCAGGCATCCCACTGATCTGGGTTTGGTGCCCCACCTTTTCTTCTATTTTCCACAGTCCCATCTGTAAGAAATTAAACTTTTCCTGGGCTTATTGGTTAGGAAAATTAAAAGCCTGAATAGATGCTACAATTGTGTTTTCTGTTAGAGGATAAACCAGTATAGTATAATTGTATATAGAATTTACAAAGCCTTTTTACATTCAAGAGTAAGAAGAATGATAAAATTGCTGTATTCATTAAGCTCCGACATGTAGTACTACTAATCCTGTTGCATGGATACAGAAGTTGAACTAGAGGCAAAGATTTTCGTCTGGGAACTGAGGAAAAGATTTTTGTCTCAGCAAGGATTATGATTCAAAGTTTTTATTTAGTAGCCCTTTGCTCAGACCATGCAATTTTCCCTAGCTCAATTTTATTGCAAGGGTTGTCTTGGTGTTTCCATTAAAGGCCTAGTTTGAGGGTTCATATGATTTTTGTTAAAATGTCAGTATTCATATATTAAATAAAAAATGTTTTGAGGCTATATGTTGTGGGAAAAATCTGGAAATAAGAAGTATCACTCACATGTAGCCTGAAGGGTCCAAGGACCACTAGACAATGTAAAAACCAATCAAAACCAAAATCTGCTTGTTTATGTAAGTCATGATTTTAAAGAGAATTTTCTGATTTTAGGGGATACTACTCATGATTTTTCAGTACTTGGCCTTGGCAATATTGTTAGCCGGCAGTGGAGAATTTGCATCTGATGACCAGTTCCCCTGTCACTTCGCATACAGTTAGTTTATTTTGGACGATCATCAGATATAAATTCTGTTACATGTTAGCAGCATTGCCAGGCTCAAGGATTAAAAAATCAAGAGCTAGTTTATTTTACATGGCAAAGAGATTAGTGAGAAAAAAATGCAACAACAACAACAACACAACAAATGCTCTTAATATTTATTCTGTTGTCTCCTCTCTTCAACAATGCCATGGTCCAGTACCACCACCAGAACTAGCCTATTTATCCTCAGGTATGAGAGAAATCTCTAAAGTCTAATGAAAAAAATATGGGCCTTGCTTGGTAACAGCCATGAGCTGTTTTAGAGGGGGATGCAGTGCAAGGCATTTACAAGCAGAGGCAGCCTGAATAGTCTTTGTTACTGCAGCAATAAGAAGCGCAGCACCTGGGAACCTCCATCAATGTATGACTGTATTTATAGAAACACCATTAGAGGGAGCTCTGTAATAGACTTGATGCCAGTGTTCTACAGCTCCCTGACCTTTAAAATTACTAACGTCACCTTTTTTTTTTTTTTTTTTTCTTCTTAGCTGTAAACAAATGACACTTGATACATTAACCTTTATGGTACTTCCACTATCTTTTTCATCATCACCATTGAGACTGGTGGTGAAGTCACCAGGAAGACCATTGCATATCAGAATGATCAGAGTCAGAATAAATGGGGTAAATTAAGTGGATTCTTGCATAGAAGTTGCTGCGATTAGCTGTGTGATTCTGCTGTTTTCTTTGATAGTCCCATTCAATTGCAGAGCCTCGCTGTAAGTATTTGTGGCCCTTAAATGAGGTCCCATCTATAAGAAACCTTTCCTTTATCACCAGGTTTGGTTTCCACAGAGGTCCTGCTGTGAATTTCTCAGGGAGCCATCCATTCAGTTGAAGTTGCCACTGCTCTGAAATGTCCTCTACTGAATTGTGAATTGAAAGAGAATGGGCTAAGAAATTACACCTAACATGTATGTGATACATCATGTGATATAGGATGAGATATGGTACATCAGTCACAGAGCCAGTAGTCAGATGCATTCTTTTTTTTCATGTAAGAAAGACTTTTTTCTTATTTTTAGAAAGATAAGGTCTGTTTTTTCACTTTCTGTGAAGTGCAGAATGTAGAGATTGAGATGTGGAGAGCTCTGTATGACCTGCAAGGTTGCAATAAAGAATGAGGATTCATGACAACTTGAATTTACATTCTTAAATAAGGTGCAATAATGGATAACAACAAAACAGAGGGATAGGATGATCTCCATTTCATCTATCTGCAGGAATAAATCCTACATAGCTGGCAAGATTCTGAGAGGAACCAGTATTTTAACATATCATGAGCAGTTCAGAGATATAGAAATTTTTCAGTTTTTCTGAAGGATAACCAGGAAATAATCAGTTAAGCAAAAGAAAACACTACCCCAAAATCCAAACAACATTTTGACATGGTAATACCAAATTCATTGCCAAGATTAATTCTGATCTAAAAAGTGCTTTCAGCTTTTAATTTGGTGTATTGTTCTTATAGATCTGAATATGGGATAGCCTAGGAATAAACTCTTCATAATTTTTATCTGCTGACTTGAGGCACTTCTTAAGTACTTTAAAAAATTTTGCAAAACACTCCCTCCATTGCTCAAAATACGATGTGAGCGAACTCTAATGGATTAATTCCCAAAGAAATAGATTGAAGTAATTTCTGTACTTTTGCCAGATTCTATAAAACTGCCTGGCAGAAAGTCTGCAAACAGTTCATGCAACATTGCTCTGGTGTTTTGTACAACAATGCCTACATTGAAAATAGTAACCTTTATTCTCCTTTGTACTAGGACAAAGTAGAGGGAATAGAGATACGGTAATAGGAATATTAACAGAACACCTTCTGAGGAGCACATTTTTATCACAGTGGGGCTTCTAAGTGTCTGGGTGGCCTTCACTCCACTGAACCTAGGACATCAAAGTCCTGACTAAGAAATATGCTTCCATGAAACCCTGCAAGAAGCTAGTTACCAGAAACCTTAGTTTCTGTCACTTCCAAAATATAAAAGCAGCATAAACTATTCTACCTGATCTTTTTCCTGGGATATGAACTTGTTCTCAGTGTATAACTGCTTAATTTTGCAGATGTCTCCTCTGCTTTCTCTCGGCACCATTGCTACCTCCAGCACACTGTTTGCAAGATTAGATCATGAGATCCTTGGGGCAGGGAACCTGCCTTTCACTGTTTGTGTTTTAGTTACTAAGAGAGGCCATAGATGTCACAAAAAAGAAGTGATGCATATTACAAGAATACTAAAGTACTTTTATTTTTCACTGTGAAGGCAATGACATTTGCCTGCTTCTATTAAATCTTGAAAGGTTTGTGGCAGTTAAATATGTTGTATCTCACCTAAAGGAGAACTGCTGCAGGAAGCATCTCCAGCCCAGCAGAATCCTGGTTATCTCCTTCTTGGACTTTCTCTTTGCCCCATGCGGACAATAATCTACAATAAAACTGTTGCAGAACTGTGAAATTGCAATAAATCTACCCAAACTGCCAAAGCAAACAGACTTTTGTTCCAGTGAAGGCAGGACTGTCTGTAGTCTCAAGGCTGAGGCCAGCTGCACTGAGTGGTGGAAGAACTGGATACTGACCGCAGCTCTGAAGCATACAGCAATGTTTTGATGCATCTTACCAATGTGGAGGAGTGGGTCTGTTTGGCCAGGAAAGTTTCAGTGTGCAAGTATTTGTTTTTGTGTAACACACATAAACCAGGAGACTCAACATTCAGACTGTTATGCGTACTCTAGCATGCTCAAGACATTACTTGCCTATTTTACTTTGAGGTTACAGTAGACATCGGGATAGACCAGAAGATGTTCTTGTGATCAAAAGTATATTGGACCTGAAACTGAGCCAGTCATGATTCTTCCTAAAAGGCATGAAATGGGGCTGAGGAACTCTAGGAAAACCATGGGAGCTTAAGTTGAAGGCTCTTCTGGAGTGGTCTTGGAGTCTGTTCCACAGTACAACCAAAATAATGAGGAAGAAGAGTAAAATAGGTGAAGGCAGTGAACAGAGTTCTCTTCCCTACTGTTGGAACCATGAACCATCAGAGAAGAAAGACAGAGGGAGTGATGGAAAGATAGAAATGATGCAGTGAGAAACAGCATGCCACAGGACACACCGTTTGACTGTTTGACTGACACTGACCACTGAGGAGTAGCATGCCAAAAGGTATTAAACAGGCATTGGTTTAAATAGTGACCCAAAAGCTAGAAGACATGAGAGAAAGATATGATGACAGAAATTTCAGAGGCTGCTGTGAATAAGTGGATGTAATTCAAACTGAATTAGGATGTGCAGTAAGAGGGAGCTGGATACAGCAACCTTTTGCGATCTCCACCATCAATTGCTGTCAGTAAGGAATTTGTGACCAGCAGAACTGGGAGGGCATTTTAGAAGGTGCATGATGCTCCTGCCAGAGCTAGTCCCTCACAACCTGGACTTTAGGGAGTATCTGCCTTAAGTCTTGCAAGGTAGGCATAATGATCTGTGAAAAAGGTCTGCCACAAATATATTTGCAAAATTCAGTAGCTATTAATTGCAACAAAAAAGCAAAATAACTTTCATGCTTTCTGCCTCTATCCAAAATACACTTGAGAGTTTTGAATATCTCTTTCTATTCCGATTCCAGATTCTTTTAGGAAGACCTCTGAACTGCTTGATTATAATTGATGGGTTCCTTACATACTTTGTGGTAGGTTTCATGACTAAATGGTCTCTAAAGTTAATAGAAATCCCTTCTCTTCCAACTTTTTCCTGTTGCTGTCTGTTGCATAGTTGAAAGTCTTGAATACATGTTGATTTAGATCCAAGAGAGAAATAGAACATTATGGAGTTAAGATTTTTTTAAAAATTGGTTTATGCCACAAGACATGTGGCAAGTTGTATTTCAGGATATTCATGTCTTGGTCATCAACATAACTTCTGCAAACAGAACTCCAGAAGAGCACACAAGATGGACTCGGGCTAGAATTTTTCTAGCTGCTGATACAGTGTAAATGGCAGCAGATGAGACAAAAAGAGAAGACTGCAACATTTGAAAATTATTATGGCAAACTGTCCTTACTTCTTTGAGGAATGAGGAGCAAATACCACACTTGTGTGATCAAGTCTATGCAAGAAGTGAGGTACTCGCTTTGAGGGGAAAATAATTTACTTCAGCAAAATTCTTATGGAACTCTTGAGTGGAAACTACAGTTGCAGTGATGTCAGCGTGATGCACTTTCCGCAGTAAGATTTCCACTCCACAGAATGTAAAGTTGTAAGGTCCATTTTTTTTACATGTCCATTTACTATGTAAAACAAATCTGGATTCTGTTGTATAAAGACCACAACATTTGTTCCAAAAATATGACAGCCTTTGAGTTACTTATGGGAGCAATTCTGCAAAACAATTTTAAAGGAGATACTGATCCAGTTATAAGGATTCTCTCAATAAAATCTGGAAGTATGGTCGGTGCTTCTGTAAACACAAGTAATTAATTCAATGAAAGCAATGGCTAAACATCTTTATTTTTGTGGAATGTGACATGGGATTTTTGTGGCATTCATAGTTGTTCTAAATCTCACGTTACATATGCATGCAAATGTTTTTATTTTGCATATGATTTGCAAATGGCAAACTGTTATGTGTAGACATGCTTAAAAATTCACCAGCACTAACATTCCTTCTAGACAGTAAAAATCTCTAACTCCAACCATATTTGTCTCATTAGTGTTAGTTTAGAATTTTGTAATTTTCACAAGCAGTAGAAAAGGTGTTTCTAGGAGTATTTTTGCAGAGATAACTTTATAAACTTCTCTAATTACTCAATGACTTTTCCTGAATTTAAAATATTTTTGAAAAAACATGCATCAAAAAATGTGACACAATATTGGTGAAAATTTGAAAACTCAATCTGATCCATGAGTAACATTTATTTTAAATATTTAATATATATCCTAACTAATTTTTAAGAATTAGAATTTTCATAAAATATTAGTCACACTCTGAGTAGTGTCTTGTAATGATTAAACCAGTGAGCAAACTTACTTGATTTATTTAACAGATTGGAAATGCAGAAATTTCTTATACTTCTATGGGAATTCTCATTTCTAAAATCACACTCTTCACAGATATGCTTTTAAAGACAATCATAGTTTTAATAAATGTAATGAAACTTTCCAGCAACCTTCTGTTATGTCAGTACAAATACATATTCTTCGACTAAGCCATCAGTCCCATTAATTTTTAACTTATAATGTCAAATTAAGAGGACAATGTGGTCTGGGAAGAATATGTTTTCCCTGTAAAGATTATTTTTTATACTGTAGTGTTTACTACTTGAACAAAACAGTGCAAAAACATTTCACAAAATGTGGTAGGTTTCTCATCTTCTTTATTCCTTGTGTGTGATGTAAAAAGCCTGCACGCCTACTTTTCCATTCCACTACACTCGTAGTAGGGGTCAAGATATAAATCAGGATAAGTTTGAATAACAACAAAGCATTAGAGAAGATAACTGTTCTATTCCATTTTTGGGTAGATGCAGGCAGTAGGATCCTGACTTTAAGAATTGTCTGATGTGATTTCTATGTGGCTGTTATCTGTCTTTTGAGTATTTCAGAGAGGAGAATTCTGATTAATTTGACAAGGTAGAGAGATGTGAAATGTGACTTTCTGCTTCATCATGATCAGAAAAGTTTGATCAGTTATTGATTTGATTTATATGGGACTTGCTGGGAAGTGAGGCATCTACAGGACAATTCAACCTACCAAAGGAACAAGACCAGATGGTCTCACATCCCATTAAGCATGGTTGGCCAAAAATAAATTTCCTTCATTCTTGGACTTTTGCAGGCATGTTTCTGACTTCTAGTAAAAAACAGTCCTGGGCTGTGCAGTACCAAGGACCTCAATCACTCATACTTGCTTTCACTGAAAAAATACTCTGTTGAGCAAGCAGTCCCATAAAAATGCACTAGAATGAAAACTCTTTCTAAAAAAACAGTCTGGACATGAATGGATGGAGGTATTGATAAAGGCAGACTGCTGGAAGCCAGGTCTGGAGTGATTTTGACATTGCTTCAATTTCCTGCCCTGGGCTGAACAGTCTTTTTTTTTTTCTCTTCTTTTGATCCAGGTATCTCATGTACATGGATTTTACATCACTGTAATTGGCTTTGGTGGCCTAAGTCCCCCGGTGTCTGTAAATTTTGTTCAAGATTTATGAGGTTGCAACTAAGATTAGAAACTGGATTTGAGAATAGCATATATCATGCAGAGATATGAATGGATTCATTTCTCAAGGAAATTAGATGGGTGAATTGAAAATGTTTTCTTCTTCTGCTATAGTAATAGAGAAAGAGGGTTGGTAAGCTCATTCAAAATTATGGCCTATGAATCAAATCTTTAATATATTTTTCAATACATGATAATTTTATCTGTCATCACTATCAAATAGCTTTAATGTTATTCACTTAACATCATTCAAGAAACAACTCAACTAACGTCTCCAACAGAGAATTCATCTTCTGTTTTTTCTCCAGCTGTATTTTCCTTCTTACAATCCTCAAAATGACTCTAGTACTGACTCCTCCTACTAAATTACAATATCCAAACAATTTAAATTAGTATGTCATGAGATTGGAGTCGTTTTGTGTTTGACCTAATTATTAAAATTACTTTCTGAGAACTAATGGTATAATTACTCTTATAATTAGTAAAATAAAGAACCTGTAACTGCTCAGACTGGGAGCAGCTGATATGATCAAGCTTTAAATTGAAAAAAACCCCAGATTTTTGTGCCCATCGTCTGTAGCTCAGTACGTTTCAAAGGGAAGGTTGATACATACCTGCAATGACTATGTTTAAACAATTAAATCTTGTCTCCACCTTAGCATTGGATTCATTACTCACTGATGAACCTTTGTCCCTACTTGCCTGTTACTGGGAAAACACATCAGAGTCTACTACAGATACCAAAACATACTTGCCATGGCACTAGTGATACTGCCTTGTTATGAAACAAGTATGGTAGGCTAAGTGAAACTGAAATAAGGGCTCAAGTTAGAGGCTGACCTCCATCAGGCAGCCTGGGGCTGCTGCCTTCAAAGCTCACTGCTCAGCAGAGCCAGTGGGCATCTGTATCAGGCATTACTTTCCCACAGCACAAATTGCCATCACCAGTGTGTTACGTGGCTATACTGGGAGCAGAGGTGGTAAAGCTGGGACTGGGGGGATTAGAAACCTTTCTGGCTACCCTTTTTCCCTCATCCTTTGTCCTCTCTATTCCTGTATCCTCAGAGGCAGAAGGTTGCCCACCTTACTGATGCCTACTGGGACTTTCCTCCATGAACAGACTGCAGGATACGCAGTTTGGAACATGATCTATATATATATAATGCACATTACACCCTTTTGTACAATTTCCTCCTGAGAAAATATATCCCTGGTGTAATTGCTTGGCTGCTTTGACTATGGATGACACAGGCATGTTTGTCACTCAGACTAGATGGACCTCCTGGGGGAAAGCACATTTCCTTTTTATTTACTGTGCATTACACTTTTTCTAGAAGACCTTTCATGTTTATAATCGTATAATGCAATATGCAGTCTTTTCTATTAATGGATGAATGGTGGAACCCTCTTCTGACTAGATTGCATTTCTAATCTATTAATTTTGTTAAACAATCAGTCAGTGTGCATCTCTAGTTTTATGGAGGTATCTCTCATTTTGATGGTAAAGTTCCTGAGAGCTTCAAATGGATGGCATTGTGTTTTGCAGTAATTTTCTCTTGATTTGCAGCTCTGAAATGCTAGAAATGTATTTTGAATCTTCAGTTATATTTCATCAGGAAAGTAGAACACTGAGCCGTTGCATCAGTGTTCAATTTGAGTAAACAGAATATGTTCTTGTAAACATTTTACTGTGTTAAAATTTTGGGCTCAATATTCACCTTTCATGAAAACTAAGTGCATCTTTGCTTTGACCACACAAATCCATAATGGATGACATAGAATTAGGCTCTGACCTGCAGGAGTATCCTGCACACCCTGATTTGTACATAAACAGTTCAAGTGTTAGCAACAGTGGTTGTGACAACATGCAAAAAGTGTATAAATTCCCCAAACAAGAAGGTGAAAATTCTGGAAATACACTGTCTTTTCTGTTAATGATGTAGAAATTATTTTGTAAAAGGATGCATATAACTCAAAACGGGCTTGGATCCTCCTAGATGCTTAATACAGCTCTTTCTCCTGTAGCTGATTTCAGTCAAACATAAAATGACTGACAAATACAGAAAGAAAAATGAAATCCCTGTGCAAGACGAGATGTTTTACATTGTCATTTAAAGGAAGAATAAATAGGAAATGTACAAATAAGTTGCTAATTTGCATTTTCTTTTCATACTGATGCATTGAATAAGACCCAAGAAGTAAATGCTTCTTGAAATTCAAATTATGAAGGAATTACCTTAATGAATAGTTAAAATGCTTTCTACATCCAAAATATGCAACAGAAGATGGTGAAGCCTGCACTGTCATAAACAGAGGTGAAATTTTCTTAGACACAAAAGCTAAAAAAGGCTGCCATGAGGTTGAAGAAAAATGAAAACCTCCAGACTATTTAAAGTTAACAGTGTTTCTGTTACCTACCAGACAAGGTAGGTAGCTCTCTACCACAGAGTGAGGCTGTGGCTGGAAAAGCAGCAAGGACCTGGGTTTCCTGCCTTCCCAGCGTGTGTGTTGCAATTGCAAGACCAATATGACCTAAAGAACTATTTATGGTTAGTGCTAATGGGTCATTCTTAGCTGTCAGAGGCTCAGGTCTTGACTACATGTGACTACTAAAATTTGCCTTTAGTGTTTTTTGTAAAGATGGAGAGCTATGGGAAAATGTGCACAAATATAGCTCATTGATCTGTACCATGGAATTCTGTTAATGTTCGCCTTTATTGTAAAATGGTTCATTTCTGAGGAGAGGCCATTCATACAATGGCCTGAATCCAGCCATTGCAAGGTTGATATCTATGCTGCATTTTCCTTAATTCACTGGGTATATGACATAGAAATATTGGAAATGAAAAATATGGCTGAAATAAATATTGAATTTTTATAAACTGTGAAACTTGTATTTTTTAGAAACAAACTAAAATGGAGACATACCTGGAAAGAAGACTTTTGTTGTATTTGTTGTTGTGAACATGGGAACATGTTGGGATTTTTTTTTTTTCTGCATTAAGCTACATAAAAATCTTACATAAATCTGTAATCATACAATACAGCTGTAAATGTAAAAAGTAATAGTTTTATTTCATGTTGTCACATGTTGTTAAAAATGACCATTGTTATTAGGTGTTGGATTGTAACACATTACAGGTTCCAAGGAGAATACACTTGGGACTTGAGTAGAGCATTAGCTTATCAGAGACATGCACAGCTGTTTTCACTAAGAAGGTAACCCTTAAAGCCAGGCATGGAATAGAACTTAATAAGCAAAATAAAACAAAGCCTACAGCATTCTAATTTTTTAAACAAAATCCAGGTAGTCTTTTCAAGAGGCCATCAAAGCTATAGGTATTCCTTCTTAAACTATCATTGAACTTTAGACTTCTAATTAAGATCAATCTTACTGATTGAAATAAAAAAGAAAAAGGAAGACCAGCAGTACTTAAATAACAGCACTTTGGGCTTCCAACTAGAGTAATAAATACATATAAACAGGATATTAAAACAGCAGATATTACAGATGTTCTGATGTCAGATAATGCTTCAGATCTACTCCTTTGAGAACTTGCTGGGGAGGTTATAAAATCTACCACTGCCCACCCTGCTTCATACTACCTCCATTGTCTGCTCCAGGCTATACATACCCAGGAATATGTATCTGGACTGAATATGGTGCATCAGTATATTTTCTCAAAAGAGTTGTGGGTTTAAGCTTTAAACTAGTTGTAAGCAATTGTTATATTAGAAGCATTGCTTTTGATGTTCACTAGTAATAAGAAGGATTAAGTGAGCTTTTGTAACTAAGATAATAATGTTTGTTTTACGTGGTCCTTTTACAGCATCTTTCCCTTGACAGCTGAATGCTTCCAATGATTTAAAATGGATCTTGTGTTTCCTTTCCTTCCTATCCTCTTTCATTTTCAACAAAGAATTCCCTTGTTGCTTCTGTTCCTGTTTCATTCTGTGTGTGGGGAAGTGGAAATGTTGTGCATCTCAAACCTGTCAGAAAAGTTCATGTCATCATAAGGAGTTTGACATTTTGGTCCCGAAGTGACTGCATCTCCAGTCATGTCTTGCAGGAAGGATGCCTATTGTCTATGACCAGCTCCTGCACATCTTCAGCACTCAGGATATTCCTTCTGTTCCTCTAAAACTGAATTTAGAACAATACTCCTGGGGAAATACTGCCACAAAAAGGAAAGCTACCCTTGCTACCCTGAGCCATCACAAGGGAAGTTAGTATCTGCCTCAACAATGCTTCCAGCTTCCCATGCATGACCCCATTAGGTAAAAGAGGGATACTATGGCATACATGATGGTCAGATGCAGTAACACCATTTGCCTCCAAGGGAGCCAAAGAACAGCTGATACTAGTAGATGGTGGTAGGGATGCATGAGCTGGAGAGAACTACTGACAGTTCTCCTTCCAGGTGTTATTTGTAAGAAATTCAGTGTTGGCTCCAGGTAGAGTACACTCTATTTTCACCCAATGAAGTCCAGTGAGTATTAGTTTACATTTTAAACATGGTAGCTTGGATCCTCTTCAGGCTACAGATTAGAATTTCAGAGGTTACCAAACTAAAGTTTGGTGTTTGTAAAAATAATAATAATCATTAAGGAAGAAATTGACTGTTTGCAAATGGAAAATTTATGTAATGGAAGAAGTGATTATTCAGAGCATCAGATAAACGGACAAGTGGTTAAAGAATGGAAGAGTTGTCCACAAGTGAAATAAAATGAAAAGTAGAGAATTTGGACAGAGATTGGGGTACAGTTCTGTTCTCCCCTTCCTGTGGGCATGAAAACCTCTAAGTAGCATAGGTTAAAGCTGCTGTATTTCTCACTGCTTCCCTTTCTCACTCAAATCAGAATGATTTCTTGGATACTATTTCTCCTTTCTTTCTCTGTGAGGGTTATTTAAAAGCCACAAGAGACAGAGATTTCATAGGAGCCTGTGGTTACTTAAAGCTTCCACAGGGCTTGGAGAAGTGAAAGCTTCCAGATAAGGCAGAGCATGTAACATGAGTTTAATATAACTGTGAATGGTTTCTGAGCATTCTTATCAAACTCACCCTGGCAGATCTCATAAGCTACAGCAGCCAGAGCAGCAGAATATCTATTGTATGGTTCTGAATGGGCGAGACCAGAAACAGAGCTTTTTTACTCTAACTTTTCCCTTATGAATTTTACTTCAGTTTTGCATGAGGAAAAATGTGTTTAAAAAGAGAGTATAATTTATTATAGAAGTATTTAATCAAGACCTAATAGATATTTTTGCAGAGACAGGAAAATTCCACCTCAACCTTTAAAATACACCAAATATACAATTTACTTCCAGTACATCAAAATCTGCTGACTGTTGAGTGTTTAAAAAATACCTTTCTCACTCATACAGACAGAGCTCCACAATGGCTAATGTGTATTGAAAAATGTGCTTTTCCCACAGTATCAGACAGGCTGTGTAGATGGCTCTGACTGTACAGTAGTTTGCCAGGAACTGAAGGTTTGTGTGGTTGAACTTTCCTCAGTCCACTAGTCCACATGGAGAGCAAATCCCAACTTCCCAATGGAAGGATCAGGTGAAATTCCATAAGAACAAACTCACAAATACCCTGTGCAGAAATAATCCACAGAGATGGCTGTTTGGCTCTTGCTGCATTCTTAGCTGGTCAATCACAATAGCACCAAAGATTTCTTGCCAAATCTCACACGCTTCTCTGACACAGGTTCTTTCACATTCTTGCTCATTTTCCTCTTATCTGCTATCTAAAAAACCTTAAGAAAACGCACAGAGGGGAAATAAACCCTCTATATTTATTTAAATAACATTAAAGCAAGAGTGGAAAATGCCAAGTCTGGACTGCAGCATAAGTTACACAAGTGACTATTTAAGGCCACAGAGGAAGTCACAGCAGTTCTTCAGTTTAGTTCCCAGCTCTCTTATGGCATCATTCCCAAAATCACTGTGATTTACCCCTTTTTCTAGCTCCTCAGAAGTCCTCTGCCACGGTACCAGAGGATCAGAGAGAGGTCTAATTAAATGTATATTTTGAACAACTATTATAGACTTGTTCATTTTTAATTATTATTCCAAGTAACAGCTGAATTATTCTTGACTGCTTTCCATCTTATAATCACCCCATGCCTTATAGACTGTTTCTGTGAGCATGGCAGAAAAAGGCATTAATTCAGAAGTATTCTGCTATTGATTTGAGACTGAATTGCCTTTATTTGGTTTCCTTTTACATCAGAAAAAGTTCTTTGAGACCTGTGGTGTAAACCAGATTTAACCTGGCATGAGAGCTCTTGGAAGCCACCTCTGAGGGTGAGAGAGAGCTCTTCCTCACTTACAAATGCCAGTGGCCTGATATGAAGTATTTGCCCACCTTGTCCATCCTACTCCTCAGATGGAGGTGGCAGAGGGAGCTCAGCACAATCATGGTGTCTCGTGGCTGTGATGGGTCCACCGAGGTGCATTCTAAGGTTGTGAAGCTCTTTTATACAGTGATGATGAAGATAGAAAAGGTGAGCCCAGAAGATCAGATGTGATCATCGCAGTCTGTAAGCCATGTACACAAGGCTCTAAGCACCCCATGCATTATCTTCTACTCCTGGAACAAATGATCCCTTCAGGGAATGGTGCTGTAGAGGAGGGATATGAAGTGCGGAGGGTCTGGGCTTGCCAGGACAGAGGCTGGTAATATAGATGTTTTTGCAACATTAACATATGCCTGTTTTCTTGCCAGCTCTGCAGAGTTGCAGAATTTGGCCCTAAACATTTAATGAAACCATTGAGATTTATAATTAGAAAAAGCAGAAAAGAAAATAGGAAAGGGAGGAGGGAAGAGGAAGAGAGAAAATTGTACAAAAGGCATCTGATTAAACCAGTCATAATTACTGATATTGTTCCTCTCTGAGCCAGGATCACACTTCAAAATAAAAAGTGGAAGACAATTTTGTTAATAATTTTAATCAGCTTCCTTTTCATGAAAGATCAGTGAACACTAATAGATGGTTTTCAGAAAGGCAGATGATTTGTAACACCATCAACTCAATAACTGAAACAAGAGACCTATTCTCTCTCCCATTTGTCTGAAGTAACGGGTTCCTCCAGAGAAGGAACAATAGACAGAGATTGAAAAGCCTTGATTTGACCTAAATGAAAGATATTCTTTGCTAGCAGATGCTTTAGATTGTAGTTTATTTTTCTTTCTCTCCCCAGTGGGCTTTACAACCCTGTTGTCCTGTTTGTTTTCAGTCTTTGTTTCGTTTCCTGATAGCAGGTTGAAGCCTGGCTGGCTTAAGCAGTTTAGGGTATTCTCTGAGAGGAATTTGCTTTGGTTTCCTTGACAACAGGAGCCACAAGAAGCTCAGTAAGGCACATTTTTGAGCAAAGCTTTTTTTTTCCTTTTAGCCATTCTCAGGTAGGCATCAAGGAGACAGGAGTTTGTTAGGTTCAGAGTAATCAGCTAAACTGTAGTGAATAGATGGAGGTAATATTTGGTTTATTTCTGAATCTGGCAAGCAATGCAAAGCTGCCACTGCTGTTGATGTCCCTTCTCTTTGCTTTCTAAGTATCAATAATCTTTATACATAACAAGATTTGAAAAAAAGAGTAATTACAGGGTGACCCACAAGATTTGATTTAACTTTTATACAGGAACTAATGCCTCCTATTTTTAAAGGCTACATGCCTTCTATTAGTGGGCCTTTCTATATAATTGCTTCCTGCCACTGTTTTATTGAGAAAAGTCATGTAATGCCATTGCAGATGTGCTACCAGCTTGGCGTAAACATGGTACTCTAAATCATGCGAAGTACAATAAATCATAAGCCTGACATTATTTTAATGCTTTGCAAATCTTTGCATTTGTTTTTCTCTGGAGTTAGGAGAAACACAGTAGGAAGCAATGTTGTGAAATCCTGAAGAATTTAATTGTCAGTAGAGCTGCTTGAGAAATTACCCTGCTTCTCTTTCAGAATAATTCAGTATGAAAGGAAACATTTTGTTTAAATTTTGTTTAAAAAGAGCTTTCATTGAAAATTTAAATGTTCAGTTTTCTCTTTGAAAGTCCCAAAGTGAAAAACATTTTCTTTTCTTTCACCTCATTTTTCAATGCAGACACCTTGGTAAAATAAATAAATAAACAAATATATAAAATAATAATAAAAAAAATTCAACCAGTAGTACCTTCTATTTGAAAACACTGTTCATTTTCTCTGTCCCTGCTGCTACCACTCCAGAAATTTCTCAATTTTCTGCTATAGCAAATTTTGAAATACAATGTTATTCTGGTTACTGAATGCAGTGTGGAATATTAGCTGTCATTCTCCTCTTTCAGCCATATGTAAGTTTGTTTTTAAGGTTCCAATAGATAATCCTTCTTTTTTTTTTTTTTTTTTGAAATTGAAGACTTTCTGAAACAAAATCCTTTTGTGTAAACTTTCCATCACTGATGTCAGCCAGGAGCATTTTTTTTGCTTTGTATTAAAAGCATGAGAAAAATTTCATCCGTCTTTCTAGAGGCCTTCAGTGTTTACAAGCAGAATAGAAATAAAATAATAAACCACCCCAGCTTTTCCTCTAAATTCTCTTCAGATCTATTTTATGTGACACTGAGGTAAAACTTTGGCTTTATAGAATACAGTATGTGGTTTTTTATCTTGGAGTGCAAGAACTGGGAGACAAAATGCTTATTTCCCCTTGGCTTCTCTGTGAAACCTGATTTTCAGCTAGTTTGAATTTTTCAGTGTTTGAAGAAGCTTACTAATATTATCATAAACCTGGAAATACTAGTGAATGGGTTAACTGCCTCATGCCTTGCAAACCACTGAAGTACTTCTGAGGACATGCTGCTTCCTGGTGTCGTCACTCCTGCTATGGATATGGAGAGACAGACTTCACAATTATTTGCACCATGAATTTAGTGTGTGACTAACAATAGTAGGCTATTGCTGTTACATAATTGTTATTTTTCTACCTATTTTTCTAGCAATCAGATATTCAAATGCAAAAAAACCAGCATATTTTGTAGTTGCTCAGGCATAACTTGAGTATAACTCACATTCAGCAGTGGAGATCACTTGGATGACGCCCACTTGCATATATATATAGCAAATGATTTTATTACATTTCCCTGTCCTGGTAGTTTTTGCTGGACTTGAAAACTGAACTGCCTCAGGTTCAGAGCCTGATATATCCTATTAAGGACACCCAACTAAAGAGAATACTTCTCGCTGACACAAGAGCTTAACAGATTAATGAATTAGGCTGTAATACCTTCTCCTTCTAAGGGCTGGTTCCAGTTTTGCTGCTGTTACTCTGATTAGCACTATCTCCTCTGGTGCTGAGCCAGGCAATTCTGTATATTGACTGTGCTGGTATTTCTAACTGCTGTGAGAGGAGCAGAGAAAAAATCCTGCACTATAAAGTTTGTATCGATCCAAAAGTAAAAATGTAAACATAGCCAAAAGAGCTGCATTCTGAAAGGAAAAATAGGGTTGTTAATCGTGTGGAACAACTGATGCTGTATCTTTTTTCCTTTAAATAGATAACATTGCTAGTGTGAGTTGTTGAATATACTTTATATCAGCAATAGTCCTCTGATACTTGTTCATTTTGTGGCATTATCGATATTATAAACCACAGTGGTTTATGTTATTAACTGCCCTCTGTTTACCTCAGATTGTTAATCAGAGAGCTAGCCATTAAATGCTGGCAACACATGATTTCTCTAGGATTATTGCTAACATTTCTGCTGCAGTCAGGAGGGTTTTTCTGGCTTAGCTCAGCAATGAGGAAGTCTGAAGCTGATCGAATGTGCTCTTGCATGCAAGTGTCACTGCAGCCGATGGGAATTAATATGAAAACCAAAATCTAATACAGAAAACACTATTTTAAACACACTCTCCATTTAAATACTAAATATTGGAAAGGAAAACAGGATTCTAGAGTACAAAGCTCTGATTGTGACTGACCTCCTCACAATTATAAATGGCAAGCTGGGAGATATAACATCCCATTCTGCTTCACTTGAATTGTCATCTTTAATTAAAGAAGTTCTATGTCACAGATGACATTTCTCAGAGAAATGTCTCTCAGAGTCTTGGGGAGGGGAGGGAGAGGAAGACTGGGAGCAGTGTCTTGGCTGTCTATTTGCTGTTTTCCCCATAGAGATTTAAGTGGTCAGTGTAGCAGCATTTAGAGATTGGCCCAAGAAATCCTCTTGGGCATTAGCTGATCTTAGTTCCAAGACCAGGGTTTTGCAAATGCTTTAAGTAGACTTCCACTTAGGAGGCACCCTGTGCCTCGTACTATAACTCCAGAAGACATTCATTCTGGTCTTGAGAGTGGGATTTTTTGGAAGATTTTGCATATAGCTGCTGGGAGGCAATGTACTATTATCTTTATTTTACAGATGGATTTTCAGCCCTAAGAAGCAGTATTCAACAAAATATTTGCATTCCTGGAGTTCTGTTCAGCAACATTTCAGGAACCTACATTCAGTTGTGTATTTATGAAACCTTTTAAATGTGTGGAGATATCTCAAACATCTTTGGCATATAAAGTTTCAAGCAGAAATGCTATGAGTCTAAAACTGTGCTACTGGTCATGGTGGGTCAGGTACTTACCTTTAGTGCAGTGATTGCTTACCTCCTGCCAGAGTCCTTTTGAATTTCAGAAAAAAAAAATCTGTAGTCCTCTGTGGAGCTCACAGTGCCAAGTACTCTCAGAACAAGCCTAACTTAAACTAGGTAACTCAGCAGTGGTACCTGCTGTCATATCCATGAATTAGTGATCAGATGAGTCACCTGCAGCCTTGGTTTCCTGGAGCCTGGTTGGCCTGAAGGGGCTTCCAGACACATCACTCATAACCCTACCACTCCCTAGCAAGGCTGCCCTCAGTGCAAGTAAGGAAGAGTCCACCCCTCCTGTTGCACATGGGCCACTATGTAGAAATACTTTAGATACTAGCATTCACAAAACAAATGTCAGAGATATAAGGAACTGTCTCCAGATAGTCCCTTGCCTTTGAATTTTTCTTTTTCTTTACTATTAATTAAACCAGAAAAAAAAATCAAAACTAAAAAACCCAGTTGTATCTGCATTGAACATGGAGGAACCCCTTCCATTTCATCAGCCAATCCACATCACTAAAATTTTCTTTTAGAAATTAGTAAAGTCGCCATCTGAAGCACAATGATGCAATACAGTTGTGGTCTCTGAAATAAAACACTCACTGGGAAGAACCTTGACTCATTCCCAGAAGAGATGTGATCAATTCCAGCGTAAGACCATACTCTACATGTTTTCAGCAAGTGATGGCTGGATTTTAAGAGTGCAGAGCCTTGGTCTAGCTTTGCTTCAGCTGAAGTCAAACAACACTTATACTTTGCAGTGCTATTAAGTGATATAATGAGTGCAGCAAAGGAGCACAAGGGTGATTAAGGGATGGGAACATTTGTCATAAAAGGAGAGGCTGAAGGAGCTGGGACTGTACAGCATTGAGAAAAGAAGGCTCAGGGGATCTTACCAGTGTGAATAAATACCTGATGGGGGTGGCAGGTGGGGTAAAGACAGAGCCAAGCTCTTTTCAGTGGTGGTCAGTGACAGGACAAGAGGTAATTTGGGACAGCTGAAAAAACAAGAAATTCCATTTAAATGTGAAAGAAACTTATTGCTGTGAAAGTGGTTGAACACAGGAACAGGCTGTCCGGAGAGATTGTGGAGCTATTCAGAAGCCATCTGGACATGGTCCATGAGCACCCTGCTCTAGCTGATGCTGCTCTGAGCAGGAGAGTTGGACTAGGTGATCCCCTGACGTGCTTGTCAGACTTAAAGATTCTATAATTCTATCATATAAAAATATGATTCTATGTTATAAATCATTATTTCCAATTATTTTAGAAGAAAGTGTATGCTATATCACAATGAAACATATATAGACTTTTTGTTTTCTGAAAATGACTCTCAATGTTTATGTATTCATAGATAATTTATTTACAGTTAGTTTTAAATTAATTATGCTAATAATATAATTTTATATACAACTGCACTTATTTACAGATATCTAAATGTATGAAAATGCAGCATAAAGTAAGTCTCAGCTAACAAAAAAGTTCCCCCAAATTTTCCTATATTCTTTCACCAGCCCTTTAAAAACAGAATTTCAAATAAACAAAACATTGTTTCCCTGCTAAGGAAGCATTATTTTATGCTTCATCTGCTTTTCTTCATCTTCTCTCTTCATGTACCCTTCGCCTCTCACTTCCTCCCAGAGCTTTGACTTCCATGACCTTAATTTTCCTGTTTCACCTTTATCTTTTACCTTGACTGGGCTACTGCATTTACTCACTTGTAGATCTTACTGAAGAATTGGTATTATTGCAGACTATATTTAATCACAACTGGATTAGAGGAAAAAGGGAACACAGTGTTTTGGTCTCGGGACTGAATAGTGGCAGAGAACCAAACAAATGACCATTCTGTTCAAAGGGCAAATCTTCAATCCTGGCACACATTTTGGGAGGGCAAAAGTGATCACTCTCCCAATCCTCTATATGAAAAGAGCAACTACATTGCAGAGTCAGTGTGAAAAAGGCCCCTGTCTGTTTTTGGCCTTGTGCTGCTGCCAGTCCCAGGGACTCTGTGGATCTCAGGGGTTTTGGCATTGTAGCTTCTCTTTAACTGGAAGCACACACAACAGTCTGGCAGCCCGTGCAGAGAAAGAAAGTTCTGATGAATTTGGGGGGTTTTTTTTCCTTCCTTTTTTTTTTTTTTTTCTTCTTCCTATTGTAGGCAGGGGCAGTAAAGCCTTGAATAAACAGTTCAGAAAGAGGCAATAGGGTATTCATGATGAGATTTTATTTTCTCCATAGTATTAATCTTACCTGTTTTCATAGGAGTATAGAGCTCAAAAGATTTTGCTTCTTAGCTGGATTGTTCTCCCATTATATTACAGCAGTAATCCAACATTTTTCCTCCTTTCCTTCTAGTTCATGTGTTCTGATCACGTCACTCACCTGTTGTGGGGATAGCTATACTTATTGTCTGTCTTATCACAGCTTACTTTTCTGGCATTGCTTAATATAGTTCTCCAGTCTGTCATCATATTTCCTATCTCCTGCCACCAGTATTTTAATGGTCTTTAGTTCTCATCAGTCTCAAATCCACCAGCTAGTAATGGAAGGTGCTGACAACATTTTCACTTATCCTCTCAAAGAATATGAAATCTCTTAGTAAACTGATTTGTTTCAAAAGCATGCTGTTGGAAAACAAGCTATTACACATCTAGAACTTGGCTTTAATTTACTTTTCACTATTTTTTTCTGGTAAAGTCATTCTCTTGGTTAATGTAATCATAAAAAATTGGAAATAAATTACACTGGAGATAAAAAATCACTTCTATAGATCTCATCTGTTCTCCTAAAGTTTCATTCGGTAAATTCTTTCATTTCTGCTAAAGTCAAGATAAAGCTCAAGGCTTAAGACTTGCTTAGGGAGCTTATCTCTCTCCGTTGACCACAAAGGCAGGCTACAGAGGTATACCAAATATACTCAGCTTCTGTGAACCCTCTGGCTTCTTTTTGGGATGGCAGGAAGAGCATGACACAAACAAAGGGCTGTAACACTGCATCCTCCCTCTTGCTCCCTCACTGTGCAGGTGTCCTGCTAGTAACTTATTTGTACTGTGTCCTCATTGAAGTACAGGCCTTCAGGTAGCCATGAAATACCATGTTTCTTTAGGTCTATTGGCCTGACTGATGTCAGTCACAGCCTTGGACATCAGTATATGCCATTCATTATGGTTTTTTCTGCTGCTTTCTCACACATATTTCCATTCACATTTCATTCATACCAGTCTTTTTATTTCTATCAGAAGTATCTATGCAATAAATGCTGGGATGTATATAACCTGAGAAAAAAAGTAATAAACAG
This sequence comes from Megaceryle maxima, assembly GCA_024605025.1. Lineage (NCBI taxonomy): Eukaryota > Metazoa > Chordata > Aves > Coraciiformes > Cerylidae > Megaceryle > Megaceryle maxima. Next base: position 54,362 of record JANHGN010004488.1, read on the forward strand.
GATGATTTCTTAGTATGAAAAATGTAGGGAAAAGTACACTTGTGTCTTGTCCATATGTATGTGATCTTGATTCACCTTTATGTTTGTAAAATATCTTAAAGTTTCCCCCTTGGAAATAATGCATAGCTGCCACCTGACATTTGACCGGTCACTAAATGTAGCAGATTATCATATAATTGAATTAGGCTCCTGGTATTGGTGGGACTGCAGAAAGGATGTTACACCACAGAACACTGATAATTTGCTGCTGAAAAGTTACCGGTCCATTATAACATAAAAAAGGACATGACCTTGAGGTAAATTGTTTGAAAGGAAGGGAAAGCCAAGCATCTTTGTGGCAACTCCAAACTTCTGTTTACCAAACTTTCCTATGTAGCTTGTACTATTCATTAAATTACTCTCTGACTTCTTAACTGTAAGTAAAAAATAAAATAAAATAAAATAAAAATATTATTATATATCTCATTTTATAGATAGACAAAATAGCTCTAACATAGTATTAAAATTGCTAGGTTTCTTCTAGTTTGCCTTATATTTGTTTTGATTTTTTTCTGCTTCATACTAAGCCTGGATTATGCAGAAAGAAGCAGAAAAATTGAGTTTACAAGACATCAGTTCCCATTTGACTGATCTGAATAGTTTGGAAAATTTAAATAAACTTTGAATGTTTATTCTAATTTAACAATTAATTTCAGTTTAATTTTGTGTTATTGTGTGTCATCTTCCTGATTTTGAGATTCTTTTTGCCATTCATGATAAAGTGTATTTGCCTGATGGAAATATTGGTAAATTTTAATTATGTTTTCAATTAGAAATGAACAGGAATCAACCCCGTGGATCTCAGTCTTTCTCAGTTTTGAGGAAACTTAGAGCCGAAGTCTCGAAGTCTCTCTTTTTTGGAAACTCTGTTAATTCTAGATGAACTTTACTGTGTAAATCATACGATCAGGCTTTTCAAAGTGATGATTGACAGTGTGATTCCTATCAGTAGAAATAAGACAGACAAATTCTGATGTTTTCCCCTGAAAAATGGGACTTGATTTTTTTACAAGATATTTCATATTACAATGTTGATTATGAAGTCATCACTTGGTGAGAGCTGCTAAGTAGGTAGTACCATATCTGATTTAATTACAAGAGTTTCTGTAAGAGCTGAAGTGGTTGAAAGGTAGTGAGGATTTTCTCATTGTGACCCCTAGACTTTCAAGGAAGGTGAAAATTCCTTTCTGTCATATTCAGCAACAGATAAATGTTAACATAGCAGAAGTGATGCAGGTATGATTCCGCCTTGAAATTCTTTGTAACTGTATGACTAAATAGTTATGTCAATTTTGAAGAGGTCAATCAGAAGCTGAAATCAAGGTCTGATGCAGAAAACAAAGAGATTTTCCAATTCAGTATGAAAACATACACATGCTGTTTCCACAGAATTCTATTGAATCTGGCCACTGGTATACACAGGATTGCCCTTCACATTTGTCTATAAACTTTCTTTATTAGGAAAAAGGAGGAAAATCTTGGAACAGAGCTATGCTTCCACAGCACACAAATAGACATTGATGTAAAGAACAGTCAGAGGAAACCACTTTGAGCGTACAGCTATCCTACAAAAAACCCAGGAATTATGCTATGTATTTTGATTGCTATATACAGATATTTAAATTATTGCCTGACTGCTCATATATTTGAGCTCTAAATTAATCTTGTAAACTTAAAGGGATCTGAAAAAAAGACTCATACCTCTCTTTTTGAAATTGTAAGGAAAAGTGGTTATAGAAGTGACTATTCCTTTTCCATGCTGACCAAAATTCTGGGATTTTTGAAATTTTATAAATGTTATGACCTGGCCAAATTAAAGGCTATCCAAATCAAATAAACCTCATCTTTCCTCTAACAAACCAGAGTGAGTTGAGAAAGAGATTTTCTTATCTTCTACCCCCAAATTACAGGGCTTAAACTTGTGGAATTTGATTGTAACTGAAGATACTGCCTGTAAAGTTTTCAACTTCCTTCTTTTCTAAAAGGAATGGAAAATAGATGGTGTCCCTCAGACAAGGAGGTCATTTTGGGGCACAAACTTATTAACATAGTAAAAAAAGCTTTAAACTTGTTTCAAAAGCCCCCAGGGCAAAAGTCAAAAGGCAAGTTAAAACTCAAACAGCAACAATAACAATTATTGATCTAGTCATGTGGATGGAATCTCAAGATGAGCAGAAATCAGAAATACTGCCAGAAAGGCAGGAATGAAAATAGCAGGGCAATCAGCTTAGAATCTGTGCATGTGATATAAGGATTCAGGCCTGAAGATTGAAGCAAAGATGACATAAAGAGGGTTGCAGATGATGAAACCTAACACCAGACTGGAATGCTGGTTGCAGAAGAGCACAGCTTCTGTATAAAAATGAGAACAAAAAAGGAACAGAAGCTACTATACACATCAAGCACAGTCATGGAGATTGAACTGTATAGTCATTGAATCTTTTCCCATCTATATTCTTTCTTGAGGTTTGTGCTTCTGCAAGTCCAATTGAGCCATTAGGATACATTGCAAGAGTAAAATTCATATGTTTGTTTGACTAACAACATGAACTTGATGCTTAACTTTTTTAAATTGAGGAAAATTTCTACAAACAATTCTGTAAACTCCATGAGATAAACAATTGAGCTGTTTTGATTAGGTCCAGCAGAGGGCAATGACATGTATACACAATAGCTATTTCAATGTACCATGAATAAAAACCTTTAAAGTTATGGTGAGAATAATGACACCACCCTCCTTTTAACCTTTCAGACAGTTTAATAAGGCAGAACTCCAGTTCATACATATTATCCCAAAGGAACACATTACTGTGTATTTTTCCTTTTTGCTGTACAGCTGAAGTATTAAGTTAGTCATGGTTTACATATATGATGTGATAATTAGGTGTAGGAGCCAGGATGAACACATATGCTGTGGATAAGTGGTTTAACTTGAAGATAAGCTTGAAGATATTACACGAATATCACTTTTATGATTGAAAACATGATAAATATTGCATATTGCTAGAAATGTTAGCCCGTGGCTGTGCTAGCAGCAGCCTCAAACATCTAATTCTCTCTGGTTAAGGTTTATTCTGTTTCTGTGTATATATATAATTAATATTTACCATTTGTTTATCATGGTCTGTCTCCTAAGGAATTCACTGTAAAAATTATTCACAGATAGGTGAGTATTAGCTAGGAACTATCTGAAGGAAGGCAGACAGAAAGGATTTGTCTCAGTAGGTCATAAACTGTGCATTTTGGAAACATCTTTTATATTTCAAAAACATCCACTCATTCATATCTATGTTGATGTTGGGTAGGTGCATTCTTTATATACTACCATTACTACTTTTAAGACAATGAAGAAGACATCCCCCTAATTCAAGGCACATTTTATAATTAAAGCCATTGGCCTCTAATATAGCTTCACCTTGTCTTTCCTTGCTGTGTTAAATCCAAGTTATATTACAATGTTATCAGAGTAGAACCTTCTCTTGCAAGCTAGTTATATAACAGCGTCCTCTATCATACCTTGAAGTGAGGCATTAGGGAAATTTATGTAACTTATATTACATCAAAATGTAGAGAAATTATCAAGAAATTTTATATAGAAACGGAGGTCATCCAAATTCTGAAAGCTGTGGAATTTTGTATTGATTGTGTGGTTTGTATATATATATGTAATAACATGGATTGTTATTAAAGCTCTGTGTTAAGTAGTTTGTACTTCATTCCAGCACAGTGACTGGCCAAATAAGTTTAGGAGACCTTATTATTCAGTGAATATTGTTGTCAAGTGTCCTTAACTCTGTACAGAAATGGATAAAAGGACAAGCTACTTGACCTGAAGAATATGCAAAAGAAAGGAACTTCTGATATTCCAACTGATACGAGTTTTGGTGAAGGATTTTAAGAAATTCAGATTCTGAGGGAATCTGAGTTAACAGCATAGGGTGGAGGTGAAAGATATCTGAGGGCATGACAATTTATAAGGTATCAAGACTGACATCATCTGCAAAGTAGAAAGGAAGATGGAAAAGTAATACAAATAAAGACAAAAATAGTCCATGGATCTTCCTGTCTTAAGTTTCATTATCAGTTTATCATTGACCCTGGGACACATGTGCCATTCCTCCTTCCCACAGAGTTTGAATTCAAACCCTTATCTGAACACTGAGAAAAAACAGAGACATATAGGTGGGGTTTAGTTGAGGCTACTTCAATAAAGAATGATTTGTTATAATTATTAATTAATTAATTATTATTAGCTGTGTGATAATTTTAATTGTCTTCAAGTAACTTGGGACTTTGTTGATGCTTTATTTTGCTTGGGTTTTTTACTGTGAGACTTTGAGGTCATTTCTGATCAGTCTTTGAAAATTTGAAACAGTTTCTAGAGGTCTGGTTTTTTTGGTTGTGTTTTTTTTTTTTTTTTTAAATAGGTAAT
>JANHGN010004488.1:58937-81266 GCA_024605025.1 Megaceryle maxima
ATTATTTGAAATAGTTTCTAGTTGTCTTGTTTTTTTGGTTGTTTTTTTTTTTTTTTTTTTAAATGGGTAATATATACTTTAGTGTTTAAAATAGAAATGAGTCAAGCAAATCATATGTTTGCTATTTACAGAAACTTTTTAAAGGTTAGGGGGTTTTTTTTGTTCTGTCTAAAGTTATATTAGAAAGAATTTCCACACAGCTTCTACAAATCTGAGTAAATTCTGTAAACTCTCATCTAAATTTATCATGAGTTTTTAACTATTTCATAGAAATCCAGATGTACATTTAACACTGGAAAATGACTTAATGACTTGGGATTTAAAGTGTTTTAAGATATTAACAGATTATTTATGAATTCATGATGGTTCAAGTCTACCTATGTGGCTATTGAAAACTCAACCCTTGGAAAAAAGTCTGTAATATTCCACAAAATAGCCGTGATTCATAATTTAGAGAATGATAGATTTTTGACTATAGAGTGCTCCAGCTCAGATGCAAACAGGCTGGCTTTTGTGTCACACTGAATAACACACACACATCATACATAGATATGCAAAATTATGGCAAATGAGATACTGTTCTTCAGAGTTCAGCATGGTGTCCTGCCAATAAACCAAGCCTGGTTGTCTCTGATTTAAGTAGTGACATACTGAAAACCTTGTGGGCTAGTGATAATGACAACGTTGGGTTTTAGGCATACTGGATTTACTTTTGGTCTTATTTTAGCATGCATTTTTCTGTGTCATGACTGTTCTTTTTTTTTTTTTCAGAGTAGGTGTGGAGCAGGTGTAAGTGTCTTAATGTGATGAGATAAACATATTCCAGAAACAGTATTTCAACTCATAGTTCTCATGTTTTAACAATGAAAACAAATTCATTGGTGCCTGCAAATTCCTTGATTTTATTTGGACATGTAGAGTTAGTGACAACATAAATATTTGCTTCACGTTGGGTGGATGAGCCTTTACATTTTCTTAATACAGTCACGTTGCTTTGTCAATTCAAATACTCTGTGGAACATATTGACTAGGTTTATCATTTCTGATCTATCTTTAGACTTTTACAGATTACAGTAGAAGATTAATATAATGGAGCACAAAGGGTACAGTCTGTTTTAGCTCAGTTTATACCTTTTCATGTTTCTTCTGGGAAATATCCCTATTGTCTCAAGTGTCATCCTATATGCCTTCCAGTTTTGGAAACTCCATTCTCTTTGTTTTGCTGTGCATTAAGAGTTCCAAAAGCATGGTTCAGATTTCTAAGTCTTGCAAGACAAATATTGAATTCAGATTTTCCTAAGTAAAAAGCCCTTAAAATGTATTTATTTGTATGTTTAAATAAACACATATTTTGTTAATCATCTGGGATTTTGTTTTTTATTTGCAAAATTTGTACAATTGAACCTTCATATAAGATGCCAAAATATGTGACTGTTTTAAAAATTATTAGTTTTTTATAAATCTATAAAACTTTTTGTTATAAACTTTATTAACAAAAGCAGTAGTTAACAGATATAAAAATAAGCAAGTTACATAACCATGGCAGGCTCCTGCAGTCTTTAGCTTTTCCCCACAAATGACATACACAGCATTCTTGGCTCAAGCTTTATTTGAAACACATTTCAAAGACACAACTGTGAAACATTAGAACCTTCCAAAGAGCAAATTGACTAATGGGAAGAAACAAGACAGACCTGCTATGCAATGCAAAAGAAGTCTCCACCTAACCCAAATTCTAGTTTCCAAGAAAGCTACCAGCTATATAAGACAGGAAGAGACAATTCTTCTCTTAAATTCACTTACTAACTTGGGATAACCACAAATGGCTTTATACAGTCTGTAATCTCCCTGTTGATATCCTTCATTTTATTTATTGCATTCATGTCTGGTGAGTGTCTTCCCAAGATAGGACACCAGAGAGGATTATATTCAACCTACAGTTTGGCTCCTGAATAGAGTCATGGTTATTTTCTAGTGTAAGTAATACCTTCACACCCAAGAATATTAGCAAACATGTTCTAGAATGAGGCAGAAAAACAGTTTCTTAGGTTTTAATGTCATCATGTTTACTTTAGATCTGAGGTTAAATATTAGTGGACATATTCACACAGAGTTGAAACAAACTGTATGGTAATTCCTAACTTGTCCTATTTTCTGCTTTTTAATGGTGAGTGATAACTTTTGGTCTAGTTTGTTAAAACTTTTAAAACTTATATGACAGAGCTAATACAAACAGTATTGAGGGGAGAAGTACCGCTATCAATCAGTTGAACAGAATGCTTAATCTTCTCTATTTCTTTCAAATATTTCAGACCTTTTGTTTGAACTTAATTAGTTTTCAGCATTTTTAATTACAGTGTGTTCTTGATAGAGTTCATAAGCATTATCTGGACAGATCAATTTTGGGTAGGAAGATTTTCAAAGGAGGCCTGAGTATTAAAGCAAGATTGGCGTCTCAGTCAATAATAATCATCTTTTTAAGTGAGTATTGAACTTCTGCCATGGGAAGGCAATTAAGGGAATATGGTGCTACCATCTTTGTACTTACATCCATTTACATCTGCATGACAACAAACAGTAAAAGTTGGAATGCATTGAACTTGATTCAAACAGACTTCTAGCTAGGTAACTGCATTTGATTTACTTAAATTCATACTGAAATTCTTGTCAAATGAAGCTGGGTAATTCTTACCATCCTATAAAGCATTGAGAGCCACTTTTGTTTTTACAAAACCTCTGGGTTTAAAATTAAGCACATGATTGATGAAATATTGAAGAAAATCCATTTATTGGTAGATGCTGTGGAATCATTAGGGTGTTCTGTACAGTCATGGAAGAGCCTGAGCTTTGCCTGCTCAGCTACATGACTGACATGTTAGTCAGTCACCTAACACTGATATACATAATGATGCAAATTTTTAATGGATCATGAGAATAAAAGCCACCTTATGGTTACCGTGTTATTCTAATGATTGTGTCTACTCACATGGAGACAATTAATAACAGTAGGCCATGTGGAACACCATGCTGGGAAGATGCGCTAATGGAAAATTTCATAAGCCTTAAAAAAAGCCTTTTTGTTTGTTTATTTATGGCTGGGATGGAAGAAGACAGGAAACAAGGGACTATTGGAAGACAAAGGATTTTTCGTAAACTTGAATGCTTTAAATATCTTTGAATCCTATCGATCAAAGGTGTACTGCTCAAGCTTTATAGGTCCTACTATTAAATTACAATAAACAGCTTTTGGGTTTGTTTCTGTTAGATGAAAATCTTAGTGTGTTATCTTTCAAGATGTTTTGGATGTGGTGGTATGATTGTGTAAATGAAATACATCTCAGATATATACTGGAATTTCTTTTCAAATTTAGTACTGTTTAGATGTGAAGAGCTGTCTACAGCCTATCTCAGTCTGAGTGATTTAATTCCCACAATCAAAAGTTTTGGACTACAATTATAAATAGTAAGTATAATCTGGTCAGTCTCTTTTGTTTCCATTGTGTGTTGTTAAATGATCAAGGAAGAAGATTAAGGACACCTGACATCTTCTAGGATCACACTGAGGCAGTACCATGTATTTGTTCACTTTTACAAAAACAAGATCTATTTGCAAAAATAATGAGAGAATGAGAATAATTTCAGAATAGAAGGGAACAACGCAAATAATTTACTTCAGCTGTTATCAATAGTTGAACTAGTTTTCTTAGCTGCAGCAGTCACTGAGGTAGTCCACAATTCTTTGTTGACTGTAAATGACATTAGATCAGAAAGAACCTCTAATCTCTTGTGTTTAATTTCTCTATCACTTTCTTACACAAATTGTTTTCAAGCATTTTCCTAAACAGAGAAATAATCACTAATTTGGACAAGTAGAAAAGAAGTAACATCCTCTTTAGAAATGCATTTGAAAATACCGCAACATATATGCCAAATTTACTACTAAAGCAAATATAAAGATGAGTCTCTGTCTTAGTGATTTTGTCTCATTTAAGTCAAAGAATAATTGGTATTCACACATGAAATTAACATTTTCATCCACCTAGTAACAAGTGAATTAGCAAGACAGCTAGTGAGTTGTCTTAAAAAAACCCACTACACATAAAAAGAACTAATTACTATTAATTTTGGAATATAAATCTCCAGTCATGGTAAGATGTGTTGCTGACGTTGTGTAGATCATGGAGGACAATACAGAGCAGGTGTTTGGTTATCAGACACCATGTCCTTCTTGATGTCTTTGACAGTGGCAGTCCTCAGTGAATAAAGAAAAGTAGTCTGAAGTGTCCTTGCATGTCCATTCATGTTTGTTGGTGAATATTTCAGTTTCTTTAAAGGTTCATTTATACCATACTCATCAGCATAGCATCTGATCTTCTTCCAGTAGTGCATTAAGCAATATGACAAATATCTGTCACATTTTAGTTCCCTCTTCCTCTCCCCAGGGGAGAAAGGCTAAATGAATATAGATGCACAGGGATAAATTCAGACCTGCTGTAAGTAATTGTGATTCCATTGATGTCAGTAGAGTTGCACCCTACAACTTTTGATTTGAAACTGGAACAGAGAAGCACATTGTTCTTTGTAAAATAAAAATAAACAGTATGTGAAGACATTTCCAAACATTTCAATAATATTATCTAGGACAGATTCTGCCCCCAGTAAAAGCTGTACAAATCCATTTGAGTTAATGACATTGCACAATTGTAAATGGAATCAGTCCTTATACATGCATATAGTTTACAAATGTCTGTGATTATTAGATACACATTTCTAGATGTACACAGATCAACACGCAAAACTGCAAGTTTGGTCTTCTGTCTTTTAACAAATATACTGTTGGGCTGAAATGCCTTTGGGTAAACTGTCCTTTGCAGGTTTTGTGTACTCTCTGCACAGTCAATTGAAAATAGAAAATTTTTTTAAACATAGTTTTGTAGATCAACCATTTAGGATTTACTGTGGCCTTATGAACCACAGGTAGGACACTGAATACAGTTTGAGGATTACCAAGGTAGGATATAATTTTGATTCAGTTGACATCTGGATGTGTTAGAACTTCTTTCAGAATGAATGATCTGCACATGGTTTATTCAGCATGAAATTGCCAAAAATACAGGTGCTTCTTTCTAATTTGTCCATGGAAATGACAGATTGAAAATACATTCTTAAATTAATAATAATTCTTTGAAGTTAAGATACAGTAAATCAACATAAATTACTCCAAAGTAAGCCTGTGGGATTTCACTGGTTATGACTGGAGGCTTCCAGAAAATGATGGGTATGAGGATGATTACTTACTTTACTAAAACAAAAAAAAATGATAGTTTTTTTTCATCACCCTTGTGTGAGTTTTCAACTGAACTGACTGATGTACTCCATGAGACATACTTTACAAACTAAAATATTTTTACTTTATGTGTAGTGTAGTCAGTCAAGTCAAACTTTAAGATTTAGAAATATCCATCTTTTAGGAGTAGTCACTGATGAGAAGAGTCACATGTATACTTGTACTCTCCTTTATCTCTCTTTTTTTAAAAAAAGTGCATAAATTCTGATTTTGTCTAAATCTGTAGGAAAAAAACCCAAAACAACAGGCTGTTTCTTTACTCTGTTTCTTTTCTTCCTCTTAGATTCATACACAGTTCCTTCATCAAACCATATTCTGCCTTTTTATCATGACCAGTCACAGTTGGCAGATCTGAAAACTCATTGCTGGCCTTGTGGCCGGACAGAGTCGCCAGCACATGAATCGTCTTTCCGTCATGGAACTTACTGCCTTGAGCAGTTCCTCACTCCAGCAGAGGATGAAGGTTCCCAGCACTTATGCATCTGTGAAAGAGTTGTTGTGATCCTGGTTGTTGATGAGAGCCCTGTTTGTGTTTGGGCTAAAACATACTTGAAAACTGCTACTAGAACTTTGTTTTATGGAGTCAGGATCTTTTGTCCAGAGCTTCCCAGCTCTTAAATGTAAATATGTGTTGTTGTTATATTCCATCTCTGAATTATGGCAAGGCCCAAGTATATGATCTTTCTATACCCTCTCCAGTTTTCAGAAACTAAGGAGAATGATCTGGAGAGACATGCTTCCACAGGTTCTGAATGATACGGATTTATTGTGGGTAGGTCTAGACACAGACTACTGAGCTAATTCAATATTCACTGCAGTAAGTGAAAATTCCTGCAATTTTTAAGGCCTTTGGATTGTGAATGACACTAATTTAACTATTTGCAACTGGAACACAGAAAAGTAGTCTGTTTGTAACACTTTTGAGCAATAGAATTCACAAGCTCCAAGCTCCATTCCTGAGGATGACTTCCTAAGATTCAAAAGATTTCTATGGAGATCTTTTCCAAGAGAAGGACACTTTTTTTTTTTTTTTTTTTTTTTTTTTCCCCAGAGGAATGCTACATGGATAAATAAATGTTTTTGTGTTGGAAAAGAACAAGACTAATGCTATCAATACAATTGCTGCATTTTACATCTTGGGTGACTTGCAAGTTACAAGTTACAAGTTCCTGAATCAAAGGTCTTGTGGATATATTTTCATGATTAATGATGCCTTCTTTTCTAGAGACAGAAATTTGTCACACTCTTCATTCACTTGCAGGCTTAGTTGTCTGAAGATACTTTTTTTGCCTAATATGTTTTTAGTTACCTACCATGGAGGAATTCTTTGAATCCTGTGTTGACCTATTATTGATCATAGGGGGTGGTCCTTTCTCCAGATTCTGGCTCTAGTCCTCCTAGCTGGGAGCAAGGCTTAATAAAACTGAAACAATAAATATCTTATATCTACATAACACTTGAATCCAAAAACAGTTTAAAAAGCAAGGATGAATTCATTTACCACTGAAATGCCAGCCACCTCTGGGGTGGAACACATGGTTCTTATTTTCACAGAGCTAAGCAGCTGTTCAACAGTACAAAACAACAGAATATTATAGTTTAAGTCATGAAATGAAGAATAATCCTGTATCCAATTGAAATGTAAGATTAAACTTAGATGGGGGGAAAATAATTACCCAAATTGGTAAAAATGATCAGAACACAAAGACTAACCCCACTATTCTGGCACAGTGGGTTACCAAAACACCAAGGACTGAGTGTGGTAAGGAACATAATTTTTCATAACATCTAAGAGCTGTTATCTTCAGTTAGATGATTTTTTTTTTTTTCAACAAAGTGATTTCTTGTTAAAAGAAGTCCGTTCATCAATACCCAGACTTTCTGTGGAAAGTATATGCCTTTTAGACAGGAGAGGTTTTTTGGAGTCTACTGTGGAATTTCTGATCAAAAAGAGATTGAGCCAGAACCACTAGTAACCTGACTGTTATGCACATCTCCCAGGATGTGGGGGAATGAAATTCAAGTCCCTGTTTAGATTACTTCACAGCTTAGACTTGGACCTGGGTTTCCTAAGTCCCAGAGGAAGGTCCTAAATTACTGGACTTGCAGCTATTCCGATCATGTTTTCTTCTTATTTTCCCATGGAAAAAATACAAAAAATTGAAAGGTCTTGGGTTTGGCTCAGTGTAGAATGTGAATTTTGCAATTTCAAAAACTTTCCTGGAACAGGAAAGTTATTTTCCACCAAGTTTACCTCCTGCTGCAATGTATTCCTTTGCAATAAGATGAAAAGTTACTTTTTTACTTCAGTATTATCTTAGAGGGAAGGAGGCTCTTTAGGATTCATATGAGTTTATATTATACTATGACATTTCTATATATTCATCTGTGTAGCCTATACATCAGGCTAGGTCATGAAAAAGATTTAATCTGGAAGTTAGAACATTTCTAGCAATCACAGCAATACTTCCAACAAAAGTTATATGAACGCACACCTACTTCTTTTTAAGGTGAAGTTAACAAACCTTGAAAAGGTGCATAACCACTATGTGGACGCTACAAGTTATGTGGTCCATTTTGTCGCCATTCCTTCAAGGACTAATAATATGACCATGCCTGGCAGACAGACCTTCTCACATTCTTCTCTGCTGGGCAGGTTAAGAAGTCAGAAGACATTTTTTCTAGGTAAGGAGGTACTTTTGATAATCAGTTCCAATAATTTTTGTGTTCTGACAAATGTCATTCCTGATACTGATAAGATCCAATACTTTTTGTCTGTCAAACAACCAAAAAATAAATTTAAGATGACTTACCTGTTTCGAATAACTCCAGGTCAAATGACAACAAAAATCTACTTCTAATAAGCAATTTTGGATTTGATTCAGTGGTGATTCTTACATCACCAATGTACTGAGCCTTTGGGTCCCATGAGGCTTATTGATGCCTGCAAATTTGTATGTATTTATTATTCTGTCCAATTAATTAGATTTCTGTCATATCACTGAAAGAGGCAGTACACAATTTTAAAGAAACATCTATTACTTTTGGCAATATAGCTCCTGTCTGGCATATGGTTGGTAAAGGTGTTGATCCCAGGAACTGTCAAGCCAATGGACACATTTCACTAAGATTTGGATGAGCTTAAAATATTTGTGTAACCCCACTGGCATGGAAGCATAGCATTGAAGAAACTTGAGTCTAAAGATTCTCAAGTCTCTTGTTCTCTTAAGGCCAACTTTTATGAAAGTCAATGGGAGGCTAGTTTCCAACAAAATTAATGCCTGCATATTAATGGTTATTCAGAAAATTTAATTGTTTGGTCTTTGAGGAAAACACTAACCCTTTCCATTGCATTTGGACCACAGGAAGAGCTCCAATGTTATTCAGTAAGGTAGAAATAATGTCCTGGGAAAAAAAAAAAAGACAACCTCCAGTAACAATAAAAAAAATTATCACAATGATTAGTCAAAGAATAACAAAAAGGGAATAATAACATGCAGAACTCCTCAACATAAATCTTACTTCTAGTCTTATGTGCTATATAATTAAATCAAATTAAACTGCAGTCATTGTGTACACACTCATACGTATATCTAAATATAATACATGCAAAAAGTCTATACCAACATGAAAATATATTAGATGCTCTTGTTAAGAATAAACAAACATTGCCTTGTTTGGCAGAATTTTCAAATGCATATTGCTTCCTTTATTTATTTTTTTATTACAATAAAAAATGTGTTTTGTATTAAATCTATTGTTATAAAGAAATTAAGCCCTGAAATCTGCCAGCTTGGTTTTTTTCCATAAAGTGGAAAAAAAAGCCCTCCTGTTTTAGATACTTGAAAACATTAGAAATCTGAAAATGAAAAGACCAGCCTCTGCATAGCAAATTACTCCATAAAAATAAAAAGAATTCTTCTGTGTGAACTTAAATGGTTTGAAAGCAGAACATAGCGTGCATGGTCATAAAGGAAAACAGAGGGTTTAAGTCAATGTTTACAGATGTATCTGAGTTATTCAGGAAGAAAAATAGTAAAAAATAAATAGATCAGAGGCTATTTCACAGAGATTTGGGTCTGATGCCCCTTCTGCTGGGGCAAAGATTGCTTGCTTGGGCCTGTGCTTGTCAAGAAAATTCCAAGTAAATCTTTACAAGAAGTCTTCCTTGATCTGCTTCTTAGCTTTGAACAATGGGGACAAAATTTTATGGCCTTACATCTGTATTAAGGGATGTGACTTGTAAAAACAGGGCTTCCAAACTTTACCATTCAGAGCACTTACTTTCTCTCTTACTTTGATCATCATCTATGGTTTAACCTACACTTCATACTATACCTCATTATTCACCTATGTCCATCTACATTTTTTTATTATCATTAATTCTGTGTAGTAGGTTAGATATAACTCAGTGATATCAAGTTGTACTTAGATTCTACTCTGCAAGGTACATTACAAATACCTAATAAAAGACATTCATTGCTCCAGAGAGCAAAACATTGAAAGAGATAGAAGACTGAGAGGAAAACTGCAACCTTACAAGTTGTCCTGCCCACAATCTCAGGGATGGCCAGTGGTAAAATCAGAAATAACATCTTATCTCTGAGGCCCTGAACACTGCCCGCTCTGTCTCTCATTGCCTGATTTCTCAGAGGCTATTGTACCTGCCTTTGCATAATTAGCAGAAGAAAATCCAGGCATAACAATCCAAGTCACTTGTCAAAGAAGAAATTGTCTAAGTGTTCAGAGGAAAAAAAGATGTTGAGCAAACACCAAATGAACATGTATCTTGCTAGATGTTTCAGATATTTTTTCTTTCATTTTGAGAGAGAATCAGTGATTTGAATAATAACAGAAGGGGACAGTCTTGATATCATTTATTTGGACTTTAGCAAAACATTTTACAAAATGTTTCTCAGAGAGCTGGTGAGTGAGGTCACTGGTGATGATATCATAATCAGATAAGTAAAAATGCTTAGTAACGAGCTTTGTGGCAACATGCAGATAGTGTAAAACTATGTGAAGGATATTAGGATGGATATCCAATGGATATTAGAAATAAAATTAAATAATAAAATAAAAAACTAAACAAACAAACAAAACCAGTAATGTCATCTATAAGGTACAATTCTTGAAAATTTTAGATTATTGTTCCTTGATTTTATCTGTGTTCATCTTCATTGGCTTCACTTCAGCCCCAGACACCATTTTTGACACTGTTGTATCTGATTGTGACAGCCTTGAGCTGTTCTTGGCTTTTTCTTGTGAGTTCTGGTGTTTTGAAATGGTTGGAGGTACTGCTCAGTGGCGGGGTTACACTTTTTCTGTATTTCAAAAGGTCCTGACCAGGACACCATAAAAAGCTGGATATTCTTGGATGCCATTATGGTCTTTTGAAGCTACAGATATTTAAGTAAAATTAGAAGAGACCTGTGGTTGCTTCAGATTCCACATCCCAAGCTCTGCCTTCAGTCTAGGATAGTTAGTAAATCACCATAATAAAGCTACTACCCATTCCTGAAGCAGACAGTATGTTGTGAAGTGATATTGGCAGTCAGCGTATGCTATTCTGCTCTCCCTGTAAGTCTGAAATGCTGTTTACTTTCAACTGGTTATAACCTCATATCTGAAAGCAGTCTTTAGTATGAATCTGAAATAATGTTCTTGTTCACAGCCCTTCATCTACTGCAAAATGTTTTACTGAAGTCCACACATAACTGTGTAAATGTTGACTTGGAGTTTCTACTGTCAGACTGGGCCATGCTATAAAAGGCATATCAATAGGTTCTTATGGTTGAGGAATTATAGAGATACAGACAAGGATCCATTAAGTGTTAACTTTCCATATGAGGTAAAAGCAGGGACTCAGAGTCTGTTGATTAGGATGGTGGGGGGAGGAGAAACCATTGATCTAAGCTTAGATGAATGGCTTTCAAGAAAGGAAGCACCAGTTGTAGGAAGCAGAGCTTATGGGCTGCAGATTTAACCAAACCAGATGAAGCCACCTCCAGCACATCCTTGCAGATCTGATTACAGGGTGGCACAAAGATGGCATAAAACCAAATTTTCCTTTTCTTATGAGCAGATCTTGAGATTGTCCTAGAAGTGAAGAAAGCACTCCTGAATAGGATTAGCCTGGCTTTGGTCTTGAACAGTTTTATCCCAGCCAATTCATAGGATGCTCTTTTTTCATCTCACATAAGATGTCCACATGTATTATCCTTTGCAAGACAGAAGAAACAGAACTTAAATGAAATCCAGTCTCAAACACAATGGGGATGTTCTAGCAAGCATGGTGGCCCACCCAGATTTTGGAACTCTCTAGTCTGCAGTTTGAAGAACATGCCTTGGTATGGGAAATATAAATTTCAACTCCATAACTAAGGCCAAAACCTTGCTGCTATGTAAGCTGGTGTAGGGGCCTTGGTATCATTTTCATACAGCAATTACAGAGGCAGAGGTTCGATCTGGATTAATATGTCTCAGAACACATGACAAACATCAAACAGAACAGATACCTACTACTAATTTTAGCTGCTTTTGACTGTGGAAATGGGTTGCATCTAGTTTCCTATCCTTCTGATGACTTGATTTTCAAACTCTTTCAAGTCATGTAAGATGTATTAAGTCACCTTTAGATCATTTATATGTATAAATTCATTACAGATGTCAAAGTGTCTTAAAGACACATTTCAATTACTGGCTGGGTAGTTCCTTATACTTGCATTTTGGCAATCTAATGTTGCCACACTGAGAGTATGTAATCGTTTGATCTCTTCCCCACTCTTGGATGTAACTGAAGACTATACTGAGAGGCTATGGAATTGCTGCACTGTATAAGATGTAGAATTGATTACTTGCTAGCATGCATTGAACAGAGTTTAGGAGGAAACTGGCTAGTTTGCTACAGGAGCCTGGTGTGAAGCAACAGAACTGAAGAATAATTCTGGATTAAAGAGAATACAGTGAAAAGGTGCTGCTATGATGAAGAGCACCATTCTGAGGAACAAAGAAGAGGAAGATGCATTGCTTACTGAAACACAAGACTGGGAACTATCACTGAAGAATTTTAGTCTGTCATTCTTTCTCTGTTGGGACAGGATCCAGATAGAAGAGGTAGTACTGTGTTTTGTCTGAAAATTTCCAAATTTCTTTAAAAAACTCTTCCAAAACAGCAATTTCACAAATCATCTTAGAAGTGCCACAGATGAACAGAATTATTGTCTGTTAGGAACATGATACTTTCTTGCTAGGAAAACAACAAAGTGAGAGTACTAGCAATTCTAGTTGAATATTTCTGGTGTATGCTGCCGCCTTCATCAAAACCAGAGAAAGTACTTTGTGGGAAAGAAAAGAAGAAGGAGAAGAAACAACAGAACAAAAAGCTTAGATTCTAATGTGCAGTTTTCTGCTTTGTTTTCCAAGAGACTCAGGCATGATTAAGCTGAGCAGAAATTCCTTGGACAGAAGGCAAACTTTTATAACCAGGCAGAACACTGACATTCTGGAAGACAATACTTTTGAAAAAGAGGCTTTGAATCTGCCTATGACATAACAAATGACATTCAATCCTCTGTGGTGAGTTTTTTAAAACTTTAACAGGTCAGCATATCGTGAGTTTTGAACAGAGATGTAGCCACATACATGTACACAAAAAGACACCCAAATGAATATTTTGTATTGTGGTGCTGTTTGTTTTGTTTTCATTAAATCCTCTGTCTGTAGGCTTTGCTTTGTGCCATATTTGCTAAGAATTCTTTGCCCAAGGTATAGACAATAGCTGAAATATCCAAGTGCCTTGCAGTACAATTCATGTATGTGCTGCTGTAAGAATGCAGGTATTTCATAAATTCTGTTTTGAAAAGGGGCTGAAAATGCACGTAAAAAATTATCCATCTTTGCTCGTGTCACAGCTTCAATTCACTATTCACAGCTGGAATAAATGACTTCCAAAGTAGGTTTGACACCAAAGTAGGTAAAACTTGGTCTTTTCTCAAATGAAAATTTTCATCTTTATAATCTCCATTAACATAACTAAAAATATTTGCATCCAGGTTAGAAGTATAATTTCCCCATCTTTTCTGTAGTCAACAGAGAATCAGTTTCATCTAGTGGGTGTTGAAGACCACTTTAGCTAAGTGCAGTGACTATCTAGAAAGTTTAGTGAAACTAATATCCTTATTTAAGCACAGCAGCCATATGGTTGCATCTTGGCTGTGTGGATTCTCTATAGTGTTTATTATTATCATTGGAAGATATATTTATTATTTTTTCCCCCTTTTTTATTTCATACTCAAATATAATTCCTTGGCGCTAAGATAAATGTAATAGGGCCTTATTATGTCCAATTTTCAAGGATAAGGTACCCATGAAAAGGACATATCTGGAATATATGAGACTGTCAAGTTATATTTTAGGAAAGCTAACTCCTCAGGAAGTAGCAGATGATTTGAGAGAAGCTGACAGATAATAGTCTTACATAAGATACATAGTAAAGGATTATACATTTCTTTTCTTTTTACCCTGCTAGACATCAGCAGGCTTAGCAGCTATCTACAATATTTTTGAGAAGCCATGAAAAGCCATCGGAAAAGTAACTGTATTTTAAAGATTAGCTTCCCATCAACAGAAAAACAACAGTTGAGAGTATTTAAGCCAGGACACCAAGGGCACCTATACAGCAAATTAACACACCTAATTAGTAGCATTGTAAAAAATCAACTTATAATAAAACATTTTTATGAGCAAAGCACAACTGTTTTAACCACCTCTAGTGAAATAAATTGTTGATTTAGAAAGTTATCTAATAACTCTGTGTTAGAAATAATTTGCCTAGTTATGTTAGACTTGGATAGATAGGAAGATTTGATGATATATTTTTTTTTTCCCTCCCTCAGATAAGTTATCTGAGAAATGTTTAATTGTAAATGAAGAGCAAAAACCAAAATACTATGTATAAGATCAGTTGTCTTCAGCTTTTCCTATCAGGCTAGTCTGATTTTCAGGATTTATTTACTATGGGTAGTATGCATGTAAACCCCAAAGGTCCAAAAATTAGACCCCCAAAATAAACTGAGATACTGAGACAGCAGAAGTTAAAATTTGTGGATGAGAGCTATAAAGAAGTGCAGAAACACATGTACAGGCCCTTGAAACATAAAGAGGGGCTCCTGTACAGACACACCTGACTGAGAGCACAATAGTGTCGCCTGAGCATACAAGTAATATGGATACATTGACCCTGTGCTGTGCCTGCACTTGTTTGCTGATAGTCAGTGTAGCTCTGCCATCTATGTTGAGACCACTGCAAGATGGAGGCCCTTGCTGTGGCCTGGATGAGTTTCTCTTTATATCCTAATTGCTGACAGTTAACTGCAATGACTTGTGGTTCCTACTCAATCCAGGCAGTGTTTTCAATATAAGAGGAGATAAATTTGGTCTAACTGTTTTTATTTCACACGGAATCACAGAATGGTAGGGATTAGAGTGACCTCTGGAGATCGTCACATCCAACACCCCTGCCAAAGAAGGTTCATCTAGATCAGGTTGCACAGGAACGTGTCCAAGAGGGTTTTGAAAGTCTCCAGAGAAGTAAACTCCAGAGGAGAGTGGATTAGCAATAACATCAGCCAGCTCCCTCAGCACTTGTGAGTGGAACTCATCGGGGCCCATGGATTTGTGGGTATTAAGTTTGCCTAAATGATCTCTAACCCAATCCTTCTTGACCAAGGGAGAGTCTTCTTTCCATCAGACTTTCTCTCTTACCTCAAGGGACTAGGATTCCTGAGGGCCAGTCTTAGCAGTAAACACTGAAGCAAAGGTGGCATTTAGTAATTCCACCTTCTTTGTATCATCTGTCACCAGGGCACCCACCTCATTCATCAGCAGGACCACATTTTCTCTAGTCTTCCTTCCGCTACTGATGTACTTGAAGAAGCCCTCCTTGTTGTCTTTTACGTGATTTGCCAGATTTAATTTCAAGAGGGCTTTAGCATTCCTTTTTGCACCCCTACATACTCTGGCAATGTTTCTGGATTGCTCCCAAATGACCAGTCCCTCTTTCCACATACTGTAATTTCATTCTTCCATTTGATTTTTTCTAGAAGCTCCTTGCTCATCCATGCAGGTCTTCTGCAACCTCTACTTGGTTTTACTCATAGGAATGCACCAATCTTGAAGAAAGTAGTGCTTAAATATTAACCATCTCTCTTGGGCACTCTCACTTCTAGAGTCCTAACTCATGGGATTCCTCCAAGGAGGTCTTTGAAGAGATCAAAGTTAGCTCTCCTGAAGTCCATGGTGATGATCCTACTTATTGTCCAGTTTCTTCCTTGCATGATACTGCACTCCACCTTCTTGAGTAATGTTATTCTCCTTCTGCATTATTTTTGCTTCAGATGCTGTCAAAACAAAAGAGATGTAAAAAAAAATATAACTCCAGGCCTGCACCAGTAAAAGGTATTGCATAAACATGGGACATGGAACTGAAAAAGGCACAAAGTATAATAGAAAGACAGTGACATTTAAATAAATATCTCATTTATAGGCAGGCAGACTAAAATTATATTTGGATAATAATTGAAGCTCACCTTTGTAAAATACTGTAAGAATTGTTATTTACTTTTTTATTTACAGATTGTTCAGCCTCTGTATTATGAAATGAGGATGCTAATCATCTTTGGTTTCAGCAGAAACTTCAGCCTGAATGAAGGGTGACAAATACCCCTAGGTGAGAACTTGCCTTTCTAAATGTTCAGCAGTGGAGTATGTGAGCTGATTTCACTTCAAAAGAAGATGCTCCTGGCATGGATACAAGTCTGTCTTCTTCCCTTCAGAAAAGCTTTTCGGATGGCAATTGATTTATTTGGCAATAAGCATGCTTAAAAAATAGTTGTCTGAGAAACAGGTGGGTGATGAGACACCATTGCTAAGATCTGGTGTATCTTCACAATTTTGGGCTTATTTTAGTTCCAAAACTGGCAAGCATCTCTGACTCATAAGAATATAAAAATGTGAGGGCAATTAATCTTGTGAAATTTGTCCTTTTTAACTAAAACCGCAATAAAAATTCTGTGCTTGAATTTACTATATTTTATGGTAAGTTTTTATAAAGAGAGGATGTACCTTAAACTGTATGTAAAAGGGTTTCTTTTCAGTGAACTCTTCACCACATAATCTGAAATGCATCAAAGAACTCCAAACTAGAATGGACATTGCATCATATTATTAGTAACCAGTAATGAAATACATTGTACACCATAAACACAAGAAATCAAGATTATGACTGATATCGCTTCCTCTTTCTGAGTTGTAAATTGTGAATGAAAAGAAGATTAATGTTTTCCTTACTGTTAAGTTTCCACATTAAATATAGCCATTGATTATGAAAGCATTTAAATGATAAAACCTAGTTAGGATATTATGTCTTATTAAAATGTATTTGGCACTGTTCAAATTTAGTTTGCCAAGTAATCTGCTCTAATATGAATGTCTAATGTACTACAGACTCTGCAGTGGCCTTGCTTGGAATAAGGTATAACAAGCTTTCCAGGCTTTGATTATGTGTTAACCAGTGGCTTGTAGAACAGATACTGATGGAGGTGATGAGAGCTTCTTAAATACAGTTGTTTCCAAATACGTAACAATGATCCAATAGTCTGGAGATCTCCTGTAACTCCAGAAATATTTTGAGAAGCGCAGTGAGATGTTTGCCAAAGATTTAGACATTGACAAATAGTCTCCTTTGAGCATGTGAGTTCACTCCCATTTAGCCATTCAGCTGAGCCACTGGGAAATGGGGACTGCTTATAAGCACCAGGGGCACTGGAACTACTGGACTCATTTGGTCACGTTCAGAATGAGATCATGCGGCTTGACCTCATTCAAAATACAATTATTTTTGGTTTGGGTGTGACTTGAGGTTTGAATATCAGGAAATGTGAGAAAAAAGGAAAAGACAGGGTGGAGGAGCACAAACTGGGAATTTTGAAGTAGAATCAGTACAGATGGCTACATGTTGGTTGCTGAGTCAAAACTGAGTCTGCAAAGGATCAGAAGAAATACAGCTTTTAATTAAATACATTCCTTATGTATAATACTGGAACTGCTTGCACCTCAGGAGAATTTGGACCCCTGCTGAGAATATGCCATCTTCTAAGCCTTATCAATGATACTTACAGTTGCAATTGTCTTTATAGTTACTGTTGTGTTTACACCATTTATTTTGCATAGACCAACAGATGGAACTTCTCTGGCTCTTGCAGTTGCATCCTGTCATTCAGCAACATAAAATGAGGTTTTAAAAGTTCTCAACTACCCACAGAGGTTCACCTATGCCAAAATTTGGAGGTAGTATAACATCAACTTAATTTTTCAGAGCTTACACTGGTCTTGCTATGGGCAGGCTAATTTTATTATAGGGTCTAAAGTGGAATCTTTTATCTCTGGGGGTCAAATCTATGGGTTGAAATTAAAGAAGTGCTTGGAGACATGTTATCAAAGTAGTGGTTTGCCTCTGTGCAATTGAAGGAAAGTCCATGAGCCAGGAACTCTAAGTGAGATCTAATTAAACAGAATGAATCATTAGGTTTTTGTGATGATAGGTAAGCACATAAAAAAGCCAAGAGAAGAAAAGACACTAAGTTTCTGAGGATCATGAAGATAAGTAATCTTTGAGGGAGATTTGGTCTGATTTGAAATTTCTTTCCATAAACAAATGTCTTTCCTTTTTGGCCAGATGTTTGGCAGCACATCCACCGAGACAAAAGTCAGAGTTGGCTGATTAATTTTTTGTGGTGTTACACATTATTTTGGCAGTCCAAGGAGGTGTTCCGGTTCATTGTGTTTTCTGTTCCTCACCTACTGCTGACAACCTATTGTGAAAGGATCAGCACAAGTCCATTGCTCCACAGATGGCAGCTGACACAGTGGTCCCTCCCATCCAGAGGCACTAATGTAATTACTTTTACTAACCACTCTTTGTCAGATAATGTTGCACCCCTTTCTTGTAAGCCTTCTTCCACCATTCAGCGCCTGACTGTGGCTGAATAGCAACAGGTAGGAAAAAGCAAATGGTCACCTTTTTTAAACACAGCTCTGAGGTTCTTGACATCACCTACTAAAAAGTGCTGTGGTTTTGGAAAAGTCATATAACCTCATAATGTACTGATATTAATGCAGAACACTTCATTTAATAGATAACTTTGCTTCTGCTGGCAAACTGTCATTTAAGCAGAGAGTGGAAGCAGGGAGACAGAGAGATTTCCATTGACCTGATTTTTGAAGCTGCCTAGACCTTTTTAGAAAGAAGTTACAACTTGTCATTGATAAATGATGTTCTGTACATCACAGCATTAATTATTTAAATTCCATTAACTTAATAATAGTATGCAATAAGTCTGCCTGCACACCCCTTTAACTTTTCATCTTTTTATTAAATTGGTGTTTTGATTGATTTGGGTTATTTTAACACAAAGTAAAAGAGGGTCTTATGCCATGAGCCTGCAAAAAGCACCCTTTATAAACTCAGTTTAATATTTTGTACTGAGGGTGAACCACAGTAACAAACCACTGCTGAAAAAGAGGGATACCACTTGCTATTCCCTTCTCTTGCAATCAACCATCTTTCTTCCCTGGGTCTACAGTCACTTACTTTACTTTCATCATGAAAACCTGCATACCTTTGGAAAACTTGTTCAACAGCCATGCTGGTGAACCATTCACCTATTTTTAAATTGTTTTTTTGTCTAGTGATTTTTTTTAGTTGGGTTTTCTATGAGGTTAAGTTTCAATCATTTTAATGAGCTGAACTGACTTACAGAGGGTCTATTAACTGTCTGAGATGCTCTGGATAAGTGTCAGGAAGGTGCAGTTCAGGAGTGTGAAAGATGGGTAAAAAGGGCTGACATGTATCTTTCTCATTTGGCTGTGCCAAGATGTTTGCATGTTTGTCCCAGTGCACATGTGACTTCATACTTAGTTCCAAGAATTAATTCCCATGAATACCAGCAGGACTCAACTCAGCTTGTCAGTGGGATCTGAATATTTTCAGGATGTAGATAACCACTGCTCAGTGTAATCTTAGCAAAATCTTGGCTAGCTATTATAATCTGCAACTGCTTATAACAGGAAAAAAAAAAAAAAACCAAAACGAAGAGACACTGACAGTGGCAGAAGCAGTCTGTTAGGCTCAAGCACAGGGCTGAACTTAAACCCAAGCAGGAACCAGGGAAGTTCTTGATCTGAAATGGACTTTTATCAAGAGAAAGCATACTGGTTTTGGTGTCTTAATGAAAAGTCTGGCACAGACAATCTGGTAAGCACTTACATGCCAAATTCTGCATTCCTATTGAATTTCACTGTCCTGATTTTTATTATACATAGAAATGTCCCCATGTATTTTATATTGTTGGTATTTTGTATTTAGGAGATTCAATACACGATAGTGCTGAAATGACCATTCTGTAAGTTAGAAAAAGAAAGCACGTTTCTCTCCTCCTTCACTGTTAAAATTTCCCATCAGTTTAACTTTACTTATTCCTGAGCAAATGGTATATTTCTTCCCACTAAATGATAGCCAAATTGTATTTGCTTGGCACTTCAGAAGTTTTCAAGTCACCATATCAGTTTTAATAACAGTTTATGTTTAAATGTATACTGAAAATAACTGCACTCAGTAATGCAATGTCTGCTGTTGCTTCAAGAGTTACACTAAGGCTGAAATCTACCCTGTTTGATGGTTATTGATAATAGCTATTGACACAACTTACCACAAGATTCCTTTATCATCTTTTCCCTGGCTTTCCTGATTGGTTTATCTTCTCATTTTCTCTACTACTGCCATAATGGTATTTCTTATGGTGGTTCACTTCTCAGCTTTTTCTGAAAGTCCTTTTTTCAATCCTGGTCTTAAAAAACCCAGTAACAATAGTAAAAAAAAGTCCTAGGTGGCCTCATTTCCTCAATTCAAGTGTGTTAAACTCAATATACTGAGGCTGAATCCTTCCCAGGTTAATGTCTCAGCTGGGAAGCTCATCTGAGAAGTGAATCTGACTACCAGCCTGCTCAGAGACTGCTTTGAGGACATGGACCTGCATAGCACTTTAAGGTGCCATACAACACAGCTTGTTTAGATACAACTTTTCTACCTCCATTGTCTGCTTTCTTGAACTGTAAATACACATCCATGAAGTCATACCTGAACTTGATCAGCTCTTAAAAAAAGAAACAACAAAAACCCCAAACACAAAACCCACAGAATCTTCCTTGGCCTTAGGATCTGCAACCTGGCAAATGAGATGAAAAATATCAGTGCCCACTTCAAAAAACCATATTCCTAATGTATTACATGAAAGCCATTATACAGCCAAGATGTGATAACCCTATTTTGTTTTCTGAAGTGACATAACAAACCTCCTTCTACTTCCATAATAACAAATTAAAGTACAAAGATAAATGAGAGGGTTTTAATTTTTTAAATTAAAAGCTCCCTACAAATGTAATAATTTTTTTCATCAGTAGCAAAAAAGCATCAAAACATTTTGTATTTTGCATTTCACAGTCTTGCTGGAGTAATTAATTTGGAAAGTAAGAAAATCCATTAGCAGAAGGGTATAGTCTCTTGTATTGCTTGTCTTGTAACATAAACAGAACACTTATTTGTAACAGTCAAGAAACAGTGCTTTTTGGAGAAATTTTCAGCTAGGCGAATGATTTATCTATTAGTAATTTGTTGGGTACTAGGGTGCAGATCTTTTTGAAAACACACACTTAATTTGTGTTGTTCATAACAATGATAACAACTCACTCCTTTATCCCTGTTGAAGTTTTAAAGCTTTAGCTTGGCCAAGAGTTTTGCAGCAGGAATGCTGATGTTTAGTCTAAATACATTACCTTGTATTGTATCCTATATCTCACTCCCACTCTGAGCTTCCTTGATTCCTTGTTGGAGGGAAGATGGGGGTTGGGGAATTCTGATCTTGGCCTGAAGAATCTTAAAACTTTTGCTGAGGTCTCATGCAACTGTTGTGTGCAGATGAGCCCAGGGCCTTTGAGGAGCAGTGTGGAGCCAGACAAGCTCTGGAGGAGCTGGGGGATTGCAACCCCTGAGGCACAATCCTTCATGCAGATCTCCAGCACACAGGTTTGCACACGCAGGCTGCACCATCCCTCTGGTGCATCCAGCCAGTTCTGCAGGCTGGTGCAAGGGTAAGTGGATTAATGCTCTGGCTCTTTTTCACTCCTCTGGGGTAACTTGGGAAGCCAGGAGAGAGCAAATCTGCTCTCGTGACAGGACTTGCCCAGTATCCACATTGCATGATGTAGCCACAGACCACTTATAGAGCTTGCTCAGCACAGACACAACCCCCTGTTCACTCAGGCTGGAGGCAGTGGACATGGGTAAGGCCAACCATGCTACAGGTTATATCCTGAAGTACACTGATCTTGGCCAGGACAGATATCTGAGCCTTAGCTACAGCTGAACCTCAGGCCATGGGCTGACAGCCTCTATGACACAGTGCTCAGCCTGCCTTAAACCAGATGTCCACTGTTCAGTGTGAATGTAGATGTTTTATTTTCATCTATGGGAAGGATGTACTAGGAAGGTGAGACCTCCAATATTTTCTTCCTTCTCCACAGACTTCTACTAGAACAAGATATACTGTGAACTGTTAATACTTTGTGACTTTTCTTTCCTTTCCTACTCGGGTGGCTGATTTAACATCTTGCCTAACAAAATGCTAGGCATAAAAAATAAATCTCCACAATGTCTTTCCTGCATCTAATAAACATCTAAATGATTGAAGTTTTAAATAACCTAAAAGAACTAAATTCATTTCTTTGATTTGCTCTTCCAAGGGAAAGGAATGCCTTTGGGTCCTTGGCAGATGGAACATTAGCTCTTTCTCTTTTCTTTTCTTTTCTTTTCTTTCCTTTCCTTTCCTTTCCTTTCCTTTCCTTTCCTTTCCTTTCCTTTCCTTTCC
>JANHGN010004489.1:0-15934 GCA_024605025.1 Megaceryle maxima
ATGTTCTTGTATCTAATAGAAGTCTCTCTTTCTAGAGTGTTTTTAATGTTGCCATTAGAAGAAGTGAGGAAAATCTTAAGTTATTGTATGTAACTATCATGAAGGTTTTGGTTTGTTTCTTTTAATATAGGATTAGGAACCAAGAAGCAGCCAGTACATCTGCTTGTACCACATGGAGCATTTGAAATAAAGAATCCACCTACTTTGAAACAAAATGACATAGTGTCTTGGCTTGAAGGTTGCAGTGAGGGTAAAGTTGAAGGAATTGTGTGGCATTGCCGTGATGGGTGTTTAGTCAAGGTAAATATTGATGGACAAGTGGAAAGCACTGTAATAATTCATAATATGTGAAGTATTGAGAGATATTCACTTTGTTTCTTGTTTTCCAAATTCTTTAGTAATCAGCACATCAGGGATTAGTAGAATTAGTCAAGCCAGTTAATCACTAAGACAACTTACTAAACTTTGTTGTTATCTACATTATACTAATAATGTAAATTAACTGAGAAGATAGCTATTCTCTGCCGCTCTGCATGGGAGTTGCTCAACATTTTAAAGCTTAATATATATATATATATTTTTTAAAATGCATTTCTTGTAATGTTGACAAGTATTGTTAATAAGAATGTGATTTTTAATTAGCAAGTTTATATTATTTTTGAAGCTGTGTAGGAAACCTCGGTTCCTGTTTGCCTTTTGTGCTTCACTGTTACTTGTGTTACTCAGATAACTGATTAATGGTTATAAATGCCCTAATGCAGAGAATCCTAGAATTAAAGCACATCTCCCCCAAGTTGGGAACTGTTGGGCTACTATATCAAAATCTCTAAACTGATCCTACTTCTTTTTATTTTAGCTCCATCGCCATCATCTTGGTTTACGCTGGCCACTTGCAGAGACATACCTGAGTTCTCAGCCTGTTGTAATTTCTTTTAATAGCGCTAAGTATGATTGTGACTTTGAACCAAAGAGTTTGTTTCACCATTTTTCAAACTTGGATGGTCAGAGATTTGATAGACTCAAAGATATCAAGTTTGATGCTTGAAATTTTTTTTTTAAATGTTGTCATATGTGCTGCATTCCTTTTAATTGTGTACCACAGAACTCTTTACAAATAATCTATCTTAGGCAGCGGGCTAGGTACTGTACAATTTTAGGGTTTTCCTAAATGAATAATTTTATATAACAAGAGATCTGACATCCAGAGCAGAGATCTAGCATTCAGCATGTTTATTTTCAGTTCTGAAAAATCCTTAACTTGAGACCATTTCTGGAAACTGTTATACTTTAAGTACTAGGTTGTCTAACACTGGACTGGTCCTAATAGCTTAGCTAATGAATACAATCAACTGTCAAAGTTCCATAGTTTGCACTTATAATTATTGTGACACTTATATGTAGGATTCAGATTTAGGACTGAGTTTTAACAGTAAAAGACATATTTCAGGTGGGACCAGAATTAGTCCTGAATATTTTTTTTTTCCTTTAATGTTGTAACAATTTATTTTTGGGGAAAACTTTTTACTGTATAGTTTAACTTGCAACCTGCAGCATTATGCAATTACTTGAAAACTTAATTAAGCTAAATCCTACAGGTATTTCCACTATTTTGGAACAAAAAAGAGTATATAATGGAAAATATACTAGTTCAGTTTTGGAGATCCTTAGCCATTAAGAGAGTCATGGCTTAATAATACTGTTTTTCAGACTGCATCTCAATTAGGAAACTTCAAGGGCATATTAAGTAAAATGGCATATAAATAATAAAGGTGACAGTGCATGATTGTTTGAGTTGGCTTATTTTATTTGTGTTGCAGAAGTATATATCCAGCTATATAAAATATACAAAAGGAAAAATAATTTATCTACAAAAATATCATTCGTTTAGCTGAAATACTGTAACTTAATTTTCAATTTTTTCTTCTTGGATCTTCTAAAATTGAGGTAAAAGTAACCAGGGATGCGAGAACAAACATGTAGCACATTGACCCTGAGTCCATAGTTAAAAAGTCTTAACAGCACGAGACAGCAAGAACAAATTAAATATTCTTATTGATATGATACGGAATTTAGCATACTTAACATATTTTAAGAGTTTCTCAGCTTTTAGGATAAGTCCAAAGTCTCAGCTTCAGCTGACAGCTGTGTATTAGCCAAATTACTGCTCTGAATTAAAATATAACATTGTAATACAGTTGGGAGAGGTAAAACTCACTTTTATGTTGACTGCTGTATATACTGATCATATGGTATGTGCCAAACTACTGCAAATTTAAAAGGCTTGTATCACTCCAAGATAAAAATGGACAAAAATATCATTATTATGTAACTGTTCCGGAATTTATTTTGTCTATCAGTCCTGAGGATACTATACACTAGCCTGATCAACAGAAACATCACCTGGACTATCCACTTGAATGCCAAACTCTTCAGAAAGCTTCTTTAATCTCTCTTCTAAGATAATATTTTTTTTTACTTCTTCATTGTAGTTATATTTCAGATCCTCAAGTTCTTCAAAAAAGGAAGAGTCAAAGTTTTCTAGTTCTCTTCTCAGCTTTTTTATTTCTTCCTATTAAAAAGAATGAAGGAGTATTTTATCCACAACTTAGGATAGACATGTCAACAGCAGCTTTTTTTTGGCCTTTATCTTAGGAGACTAAGTGGTGAAGGACTGTGTTCTCTACAGAGACAGAAATCTACCTGTGAACAGCACGTTCACTAACAACAAAATAGGCTTCATAAAGATAAAATTTAGAAGTTTACTTTGTCACTAAATCTTACTTTAGCTATAAACAGCTCTTTCTAGCTAACCATAATTCTGCTCATCATCTTGCCTAGGATGATCCTTGCAACTCACCTTTAATTGCTGGTTTTCCAATTCTGAGGCTTTCAGCTGTGTCCGGAGGTCAGCTACTTCTGTCATTAACTTGTCATTTTTATCATTCTCTCTAATTTCATTATGTCCTACAAAATTAATGATCATTTGTTGTGAAATATAAGGTAATTGAAATGAATGACATGAACAATCTTGTTACAGTAATTCTACATCTCCTGAAAGCTGAAACTGTTCAAGTGTGTAAACTGAACTGGGATAAACAACCACCAAGAATTCAAGTCACCTGGACTTTTCTTTAGTTCTTGTACAAATTAGGTGTTGGTGTCTAGTTCCAGGGACTGAATGCAACACTCCAGTAGCTAGTCTACTAGCACATCTTTGAGAAATACAACATATACAGTTTCCCTGAATTAAATGCAGGAAATTCAGAAATAACATAGTATAAACATCTTATTAATTGTAGCTGTATCTAGAAGTAGACACTTATTTTCTGGCAGCTCAGAACCTGAGGCAAAAGAGGGAGGCAAGACAGTTTCAGTGAATGACTGACAACTTACAAGCAGTCTTTTGAGGTTTATAAAGCAAACAGTGGCATGAACTACATACAGCCTCTTATTCAATATAATTAATTATGAAGGTTTTTACTAATACTTCTGTATAAAAGGCTTATATAAGTATTCAAAAATCAAATACCTTAGCCTGCTTCAGTTTACATTGCTCTAGCATTAATACAAATCATTCTGGAGATTTATTATATTTTTGCACACATACACTAAGGAAAAGTAGTTTTAAGCACAAAAATATAGGAAGATCTTTAATTTAGGTATAGAAAATTATTACCAGCTGCAGGACCTTCACTTGGACATGTGTGTATGTGGTGCTTACAGTTATCCACCTGGTGAGCAAGTTCTGCTTTTTGTTTCTCTAATTGATTATTAGTTAACCTGGAATATAAACAAGTTTTAGAATATTTTTAAATTATTACAAGTTTTCTAAATATAAAATGTGTAAATAAATATCACAATGGCCATTTCCTGATCATTCCTATTCCATGTATATCAGCTGAGTTATTTAGTTATTTGAAAGTGTATTACCTTAAAAGCTGCAGCTCTCTGAGGAGGCTTTGCTCTGTGCTTGCACTTTCAGGA
Source organism: Megaceryle maxima (assembly GCA_024605025.1). Lineage (NCBI taxonomy): Eukaryota > Metazoa > Chordata > Aves > Coraciiformes > Cerylidae > Megaceryle > Megaceryle maxima. The sequence goes on from JANHGN010004489.1 coordinate 3,985, forward strand.
AGGCGTTTGAGAAGTTCAATCTGAAAAGAAAAATTAAGAAAGGTTTACTCTTAAAGAGTATCCCTGGATAATGCAGTTCAGACAGGAGTTCTCTTTGATACAGGATTAAAAAAATGAATGAGAATAATACTAAGGATTTAATGAAGTACTAGATTTTCAGAGGAAAACCAACCAAGTGTTTAGCTACTGACAGTTTCCACAAAGCTAATTACATACAGCCTTTTTGAAGTTACTATATATTTCATGAGGGGTGAAGAAAAAAGTATTCAGAAGTTACAGCTATGAAGAAAGACACAGCTACATTAACATGATTTATACGTATGCTTAAGGAAGTGGTATGCCTCAATCATTTAGTGCTTTAAAAATAGTACTGCGATGCTTGTTTACACACATAGGTGTCCAAGTTAACTTAGAATATGAAAAGCCTGTGTTTTTGCAATGAAAAGCAAAATGAGTGTATGTTGACTAGAAACGACTTGCAGTCAGAAGTTAGATCCTTGACCAGAGAGGTAGTTTGCCTTGACAAGGGCCTTACAGTAGAGGATGCAGGAACAAAAAATTAGTGTTTTAAATATGATACTACATCCAGTTTTTAAATGCAGTGACAATGTAAAAACTGTCATAAGGCTACTGTTAATGATAGGATTTCACTCTATTACTATCTAAAAAGGTTTCTTTGAAATATAGTTAACCTTGACCACGTGCCTTCATCAGCATTTCACACACAAAAGAAACTGCAAAGTGTGTTGCTCTAGAGTAATATCTCATAATGAAAGAATTTTATCTTTGTGTTAATTTTGCTGTTGGTATATACTTCATGTTAATAATGATGAGAAAAAGGAGAAGACATAAGAAAAATAACAAAATAATTGTTTCATAGGAACCAATTCCAAATTCTATTATTGTACACATTTACTTGCTTACATAATATATATGACTTTCTATATTGCAAGCTGTGTATTTGATACCTTACACTGAGAATGTCCAGTACAAGATATCTGGGGAAGACAGCTACACACACATAATAAATTAAGATGGAAGCTAATCTAGGTGGATAGTCCTGGAGTAAAGGCCAAAATTGAATACGTCTTTCAAAAGGTACCAGAGTTTAAAATTCATCAACTCTTCCATGTGTGAAATAATAGATGTAAGACTTATCAGAGACTGCATGTAAGAGGCCATATTAGAAATAGGCAGGAAGATCCCCTTTAGGATGGCAAAGTCAATCCCCTAAAAGACACCTGGAAGAAAGAGGGAAGTACCTGCAATCTCACTCTGCAGAACAAGTTAGAAAGATTTTAAGACTATTTGAAGCATCTGTACCAACAGGCTTACATATGATCAGTGAAACTATAACAATAAAATAAAAATTAAAAAAAACCCCCAAACAAACAAACAAAAAACCCCCAAAACAACAACAAAAAGCTACAGAAGAACACAGTAGAAGCAAAATTGTTTTCCCCTAAGACTCCCAAGTCAAGAATATATATTGACAATATGTGGTAAATCTCAGTTGGCTAAAATATGTTAATGTACAACCATAGCAATTAGGGCTGGAAAAAAACCTAACAGTATGGATTAGGGAAAAATAGACAATATAGACATTGGAAAGGAATTACTATTACGCAATCTACTCTCAAGAGTTAGCTGGCAAAATTTTACTCACTTGTTCTTTCAGATCTTGTAAATTTTTATCAGCATTGTGTTCACGTTCTGTTGCTTCCTGAAGCAGCTGTTTAAGGTCAGTAATGCTTTGTGTTTTTTTAGCAATTTCCATCTCCATTTCCTTCATCTTACTTTTGTGCATCCTGGTAGTATTTTTATTTAGAAAAAGATAAGAGCAAAAGCTAATAATTTTTGCAGGAATAGGGATTAAAATATCTTTAGGAGATTAAATGTCATATAAAATACACCCTAAAATAGGTTTGGGGCATTGGCCTTCAAATAATCACTGGTCTTAAAAGTGACCTGAAAGAAGTATAATGAAAAATACACTTTTAATCTCAGAATAAAAGGCTTTTCCAAATGTTACATCTTGGTGGATCTTTCTTTGTACATTTTTATTAAAAGGAGACTGGAATCTTTTTATGGTATTGCACATAAACTCCAGATTACCTCCTGCTAAAAACATGCACATCTCTTACCAATGCAGCGTAGTCTTACTTCAGAGTCATACCTTTGACAATATTTTTCTTATAGTATCGTAATTTATGGAAAATTATATACTGAGAAAGGGGCTAATACAGATACAGAAGGTCAAGGGCAAAAATATTCTGCAAGTAGTTATGTTTACAGTTATATTTACCCTGGAGTAAAAGCAGTCTGAGGAGGATACTGTTTCGCTTTGAGCCATACAAGGCTACTAAAAGGTTTTTTGTAGCACCGTTGAAATGGTGGGTGGAAGGTAACCTCTGGAGATCATGTTAGTCGAGTCTCCCATATGAAGTGCATTTTCAAATAGCAATACAATTGGCAACATCTCGCTATCTCCCAAAGAGCCTGATGAAGGATTGCTGGGATGACACCTTTGTCTACTCTATCAAATGCTTTCTATTACCACACACATGCTTTAGAAGATGTGCTCATAAAGTGGATTGCATGCTAAAGTGCTCCATTGTTAAATGTTTTAATGTTGCTTGCTTACTTTAAAATCGTGTTAAAAGTAAATGCAAATAAAAGGTTTTATTCACACCAGTTGAAATAGACAAATACACATAACCATGTTTTTTGTATCTCTACACAACCACCTGTCTATATCAGCTAAATAGAACTAAGCAAAAATGGTTTTCAAAGAGGTGAAGAGCTAAAAGAAAAACTATGTTCAAATGACTGAGCTGATAGGCCATCTGTTAAGGGCTGTCTCCACCACATGTTCCTTCCTCTCCTCTGTCTCCTCCTGTGGCTGGCAGACAGTTTTGCTCTCCTTCCTTAGGCTAAATAGGGCTGTTGCCTGACCTTGCATAGAGACATTGTACCTCACTAAATAGTTAGGCGGAAGGTTAATAAAAAGGGAATGGCTTTCTGAAGTTTCAGTGAAGTCATATGGCTCAGTAATACGTCAGAGAAGTACTGGAACTTCCCCAGGGCATCTCATGGGAGTGAAAGAGTGGGAAGTGGGTAAAATCGACATCAGCAGATACGCCGATAAACACTGATCTGGCCTAAGATGGTAGTGAGACCACATTTGGAGTATTGTGTTCAGTTCTGGTCTCCCCCGTTCAAGAGGGACAGGGAAATACTAGAGAGTGTCCAATTGAGAGCTACAGCAATGATAAAGGGACTGGAACATCTCTTTTGAAGAAAGGCTGAGCGACTGGGGGCTGTTTAGCCTGGAAAAGAGAAGACTGAGAGGGGATCTTATTAATGTTTATAAATATCTGAAGGGTGGGGGTCAAATAGAAGGGGCCAGTCTCTTTTCAGTTGGGCCCTGTGATAGGACAAGAGGTAATGGCAGCAAGGTGAAACACAAAGTTCCACCTCAACATGAGGAAAAACCTCTTCACTGTGAGAGTGGCAGAGCACTGGAACAGGCTGCCCAGAGACATGGAGTCTCCTTCTCTAGAGACTTTCAAGACCCGTCTGGCATGCCCTAGGTGTTCCTGCATTGTCCCTTCCAACCCCTACCATTCTATGAAATCAGAGAAGTCTGTCTCCTGTCCAGCTGATATTCTGCCTTAATAAGGTTGCTATCTGAGGTGGTGATTTTATAGACACCTTCCACCCCTTGTTTACAACTATTAAAGAGTACTTTTGCGGCAAGTCATCTTATTTTTTCCAGCAGTCATGAAGAAGTCCAGGACTAAGTATTTTAAATATTTCCAAAAATCTGCTCTCTTCCATCCTTATGCAAGACACAGGCTGTTTATTTCTCTTAATAGCATAATCATTGATTAATTTTACTGTCCTTTTCTGAGATACAGCAGTACAATAGATGATAACCAATTAAAAACTTTTGTTTCAAGGGGCTAAAGTTCTCCTTCCTTGTCTAGCTTGATGAATCACAGGCATGTTTCATGTGCATGTAGCTTACATCGTCTCATATTGCCTATCAATTTGTTCAGTATTAAATATACTAGTATGACATTACTAGCCTCTTTGTGTATAGCTCATTATTGAAACCAGTGGAATAGTAATGCTTTTTGGATTGGCAGTGATTTTGGGATGACTGCCAAAAAATTTCTTCAAGCAAAACCATAAAACACAGAACTAAACAGTTTGCTTCTAGCAAAGAACTGAATGAGTAGGTTATCATGGAAAAAGCATCTGAACTAATTGCGAAAGTATGAAGTAAGAAGCAAAATAAAAATGTACATCTAAGCTGGAAAGCAGAAATCAGTGTCACAGAACTGTTTTCTGTAGTCTGTTCCATGTTTAATGATGCAAGTTATACCTGAATTTTAAAACAACTGATAGATAACTTATTGGTACAGAGTTGTTGACATTTACTATTATTACCACAGCAAAAAACAGAGTGGATGCTGATTTTCAAGTCTTAAGTTTTATCTAAAAAAGGTGATGCCTATACTTCCATCTTATAAATTGGAAAACAAGTTTTTTCTCCCTTCTGCAGATCACAGCATCAACTGTCTGACTGCAATTATCTTTCAGGGCCTACTGAAAATACATGAAGGATATTTAGCTATGCCTACATATCCCATGGGATATAGAAATCCCATTCTAACACAACCTCTGCACATTCACATGGTTAAATGTAGATTCAAATGCAGCCAAGCTGGAAAATGCAGGTTGCTGTCTTCCAGTTTTTATTTCAGATTGTCATCCACATGGTAAGGTACTGAAATACTTTCTATGTTCAGCAAAATTGCTGACATTTTTATTCCACAAAACACAAATGCAAGACATTTAAGCAGCAAGGAACACAAAATATTTCCTCTACCAGAACTATCCACAAGTCTACAGCTGATCTGAAGAAGGGAGAAAAATAACTGGCTATGGAATAGAAGCAGCTAACAAGGACAGTGCTTAAGGACACTAGATCTCTGCTGGATTCCCATCAGAAACTTACCTACTGATTCTACATACTTAAATAGAAGCAGAAAATAAAATACAGATAATATAAAACTGTTTTCAAAAGAGGAAAGAAAAATTATGAAAATTAAAGTCTTAATTTGTTTCCTAGTATTTAAAGAGGAATTAACACTTGTGTTTATCTCCCTTACTTTATTCTCAATTCCTACCTTGTTACAACAACAGACTTCCAGCTTTTGCTGTCAGCACCATCCAATTGGCTCTCCACCAAATTTAGCCTCTTGGTGGTTTCCTCCAGCTGCACAGTTAACTTCTCATTTAGTATCTCCAAGTTATTCTTTGCAATTTGTAATTTCTCTCCATTGTCAGTTTCCTATTGTTAATAAAAACAAAGGTATATGGAATATTTAACCTCAAATGAAGCAGAGGATTACCTAAAATGGTGGTGAGATAAGGTCAGAGGAAAACAGTGCATCCAAGATCACTAGTACTACAACTTCCAAATTCTGTCTTGGGCTGCTCCTTGGATGTCTCCTCTCCACACATAATTTTTAAGTCTGTCATAGCAGTATCAGTGGTTAGAAAAGCATCCATTCCATATCAACCATTTAAAAAAAAAATTAAGACAACCAATAACTAACGGAAATAAAGTGATGTGTTACAATGATCGTACCTTTTTCAGTTGTTTACGCAGCCTCTCATTTTCAGCAATGACTTTTTCCATTCCTTTGGTTTTAGAGTCATAATGCATACTCAGCTGGCTCTCCAGATGAAGCTTCATTTTTTCCATTTCAGACTAAATATCAAACAGTTTGTTAAAACATACACACATTGCTTAGTAGAAAATTTTAGATTTCCATTTTTAAAGCACAGCATAATTACTGCTACCTATCACAGTGAATGTAACATTTTATCACATATTTAAATGTATCCTTAAGGCACAGAGTACCTTTACATAAATCATGCTATACATGATGATAAAAGGAAGTTTTCATATTTGGTATTTAAAAAAAAAAACAAACCAAAACCAACAAAAAACTTTCGTGCCAATCAATGTCAACAGGCCTGCTGCTCCATTTTCCCACTAACTTGCATGTAAACTGCTATCTAAATACAGTTACCGTACATAAATTAGTACCTTTAGCCTCTCATTTTCCTGTTCAAGACCAAGTAATTTCTCATTAGAAACCAGAGCTGGAGCTTTTTTCAGATCTTCATTTTCTCTTTGGACTTTCTCTACAACTTTTTTCATCAAACCAATTGTTTTTTCCAATTCTGGGACTGTCTTTCCACTTCTACCAGCCTACAGAGAGAAAAGATAAAAAGAGTAAAAGGAAGTAAACAGTTGTTCATCTTAATATTCTGAGATACTCCAAATCTTACTTTATCACTTATTTTCCCATTGCAATTTTTAAAAATATAAGTTATATTTGGTTGTGACTTTAGAGTTCAAGTTTCTTGCATACTTCCCTCCCCAAAATGTCTAGTGATATATTCACCTCCAAAGTCAATATATTGGCCCCTTCATTTTTTTGTGTTGCCCAAGAAAGCTGCAATTAGTCTGAAAATCTGCTGTACTCTATGAACTAAAATGAAACTTTAGGAAAATAAATCAAAGTTATACTTAATTTTTTTAGGTTTTCTTGTATAGCAATTCCCTGATCCAACAGATCATGGAGTTGAATGCTAATACTGGTGCAAAGCAGAGATAAAGAAAAAACTCTTGTCAGATCTTAATGCCTAAAAAGGGAGGAAGATTCAGAATTTGCTGCCTCCTCAGAACCTTTTCATGAAACAGTTGTATAAACTGAATTTCCTTATCCAAAAACTACCACTGCGTAAGAGACAGGCAGATACACAAGCAGTCTGTGCAAGGTATAAGAACAGGAAATACACAATCTTTTCCAGGTACCCAGAAGAACTCATTCTCTTCATATACCAAAAGAGCTATGAAGGCACTTAAGTGCTTTTATTAAATTGGCCTCCTTCGAAAGGTCACACAAATAGTTTGACAAATTAGTGGCAAGGTTAGATACTGAGCTAAAGGCTGAAGCCTTTTTTTCCTGTAACTTCTAAAATACTGCTCTACTGAAATAACTGCCAGTAGCTAGGGTAAAAATTAACTATTGTCATCTTGCATAGTACAAGAAACACAAAACTTTACTAACATAACTTACAGACTAACATCTGCATCAAATCAAAATCCTATCTCTTAAATCATAAAGCTGTAACTATATTATGCATTTACATAAATACATTAATCTAATTTTCATTATTAGGGCTGTCCTTTTTTTTGTACAAATAAATTTCTGAAGTTAACAATCCAAGTGATAAAATAAGGCCACAATAGTGCAAATATTTCATAGTGTAGCTCCAGTCCTTCTAATGATCCTATTAACTAAATTTTGTTAATTTATTATAGAATGCTGGCAATATATAAATGATTAAGAAGAATTCCTGTTTGCTTTTGGTTGATTCCAAATAATTAAGCTTTAATAAAACATGATTTTTTTTGTTGTTTCATTTATGTATGAAAAATGCTGCTACAATACTCACCCCTCTAATGCTGCTTAGCTTTTGCTCAACATCTGCTTTCTCTTTTTTGAGAAGTTCACACATTTCTTTCAAGTCACTTACTTGGTCCTAAAAAGCCGAAGTAACAAGCAACTTATTTAGATTTCAAATTGAAATGAACAGTTACAAAATTACAGCTTGTTTACTTCGAAAAATGTAAAGAGAAAGGAATTTGCCTGCCATCATTATTTTGTTTTTCATCATTTCTACCAGCCATTCAGCTTTCTCATCTTCCATAAAATCACGAAAAACTTACAGTATGTACAGAAAAGATAGCAATTTCTTTTTAAGCAACTCCCTAACCTGTGTTAGGGAAAAGTGGACTAAAGAAAGTAAGATGTTACCTTTAGTCTTGGCAAATCTTTATTGGTCTGCTCTAGTTGGAATCTTAGCTCAACATTTTCAGACGACAATCTTAAATTTTGCTTTAAAAGCTCTTGTTCTTTTCGATACTGATCGTCTGATGCTATTCCTGATGTCTTGAGAAAACAGAGGGGAAATATACTCTTAATAACTGGTAATGCACTAATCATTTTATCACTTGTAGCTGACAAAGAGCAACAGAGAATTAGCATTTTTCAGAGAAATAAAACAGATGACAGTTGTATCACCAGTGCTGATCTAACCTGCTTTGACTTTAACTCTTTCTCTTACATTTTCTAAACTTGCTTAACCTTTAAGGGAAGTTTAAAGATAGTACAAACGAGGAAAAAAAAATGTCAAAACAAAATTAACTCTCAAACTATTGGGTAAAAATAAGTCTCAAAGTCTAAAAGACAAAAAAGCCTCTGAGTGTATTAAGCTGTAACACTACCTGTGAAGACCATCTAATTTTAAGGCCATACCAGAATATGTTTATTAAACAGTATATAAAACAATAATGAAATTCCTTAAGTCATCTCACAGAGCAAGTCAGGAAGAATAGTAAAAAGTCTAGTTCTCTACAACTAGTTAAATACTATAATCTTAAATCTTTTTCCATGGGTATAGTAATTTCTATTACATAAAGAGTGCTTTGCTTGCCTTATATTGCCAATTCAAATCATAAGTATATGGTAAATGTTTATGCCTGACTAGTAAAGAGTAAAACCTTTTAATGATATGATAATCAGCAGGGTTTAGTTATGTAATTATGGAATTAACTATATAATCCAATAATTCATCATTAATAATCATAGGAATAAACTATTCTATTTCTATATCACTTCTACAGAAGAAATGCTAGAGGACTGCTACAGTATCAAACCTCAAGCATTTCACAAAATTCCAGTGTTATTTCAACCTCCTCTGTATCACTTTGGTAAATTTCATATTTATCCTATGCAGTGCATTGATTCATTTCATTATTCACATTTATTTTTCCTGCTTCATAGTCATTAGCTTGATTAGAAGGTTCCCCTGAATCAGACTGATTGCAGCTTATTCTGTCAGTATCAGGCTCTTCTACACTGTCTTCTTCATCAACATTTGATTGCCTTATTATTTCTTGCTTCCTCTCCTCTTCTTCAAAATCCTCATTAGCTTTTCCATTTTCAGGTTGAGTTGTATTTTCTTCTTTTTCACTATAGTTTTCTTCATCAGCTTCAGCTTCAGTCACATTTTTGTTTTGCAAAACTTCCCTAGAAATATCCACGTCCTTGCATTTCTCACTATCTTCAGGATGCTGTTCAGGAGACACTTCAGTGCTTCTTGCATCCACAGTAGCCTTGTGGTCTTCATTATGCATGACACCTGTTTGCATGTCTGCTGCTTCATCTATTTCACTGCCATCAATAATGCTAGGATGAGTCTGAGGTTTGATTTCATTCCTGTTTGAAACAGATTTCTTTTGAAGGAAATCCAGGTATTTTTGTTTACTTATACTGATAGGAACAAACTTGGTCAGTTCAGTTTGGTCACATGTACTCTGATTCAAGTTGAAGACAGAATGAAGCATGAAAGAAAAGCAGAAGACAGTAAAACAAAACAGGAAAAAAAAAAAAAAAAAAAGAAACAACCTAGCATGTACTGTGAAGTCTATTTCTTGAAAGACTAAAATAACATAGTAACGCAATATTTGCAATATAATGAACCTTGTAAAAATTAAAACACAAGAAAAACACCTAGTAACACCTAGTGTAACTAAAACGGAGCTCAGCATTTCCCTGAATGCTGTGTATCCTAAATTTTCCATCTATGTGGAATATAAAAGTAGTCTCTCAGTTGCAAACTCGCATGTTTAATAATATATATCTCTTATTTCTCCAGTTGTGCTGGGATACTGAATGTTTCAGCTTCTACACATAGAGCACAGAAGCTCTTAAGATTTGGTTTTGGGGGAGGTTGTTTTGTTGTTTTTTAAAAACACTAAAAGCTGAGTATTTCATATCCTGTTTTAGAATACTATAATTTGAAAGAAAACCAGCTAAATGACACAGAATACTAAATGGATGAGAAATATTTTTGTTAAGTAGGTGTGATTCCTTTAGATAAAACAGTTGCATTATTAACTTACCAAGGGTTGAGAATACGTCTCTCTTGAATATTGTCTCTGCAATGCACGAAGCTTTTCCTGGAGGTACGTATTTTTGAAATGTAATTCTTCCACAACAGAATCTCGTGGGATTGCTTGCTGTGTTCTACATTAAAAAAATAAGTCAAGCCACACCAAATAAACGGCTACTACTGAAAAAAAAAACCAACCCCAAACAAACAACAAAACCCAACAACATTCCATAAAGTTAAAATGCCAGAAACTTCTAGATTACTGGGCTAGTTATTCTAAATGTGTTACCCATATACACCATTTCAACTAATTCCTGTGAATTCAAAGTACTTTGGCAAAACGAATCTACTCTTTTGATATGTGTACAGCTCTTATTACTCAGCTACACTATCCATTGTGATAGTTGATACACTGATTAAGAATACACTCCCTAACTACAACTTAGCAGTTCCAGTAACCTTAACCAACTCTGAATTGTAATCATAATTTTACACAATAGGAGCCAAATGCTTTTCACATTATTTAGTTTTTTTAGAATAATGAATCAATGCTGCACATTCTCTGAACATGCACAATTGCTCCCAAGTAGCATTAACTTTGTTTAGTCTAAAAGAGACTATCTCTTTCCACAGATTTTTTTTTTATTTAGATTTTTTAGTTTTCATAGATTCTTTTAAAATGCCTCTCACCTCAAGTGCGCAACTTCATTTTCTAAATCTAGATTCTGTTTTCTTAGCTCTTCCAGATCTTTTTCAGTTTCTGAGGCTCTTACACCAAAAACACGGTCAACAGTGACACCAGTAGTTTTCAGCTTTTTCTGTAGAGCAATTTTCTCTTTTTCAGTCCTGCAAAATCCAGTAAATTTATATTTAAAACTTTATTGGCTAACCTGTGTTCTTTAGAAGATAACATTTTCTCTCAAAGAATCCACATTTGCAATTTATTGGCTCAATGAACCATACCCTCTTTTCTGTTTAGATGGCACAACTTTATTTAAAAAATAACAACAAAAACCAGAAAACCTGCAAAAAACAATGAACATTTAAGTCAGCATCATGCATATCATAAACCACTTGCTGGTCTTGCCTCTGTTTTATGTGAAACTCATGCAAGACTTGCTAAGAATAAATGCCATTCTGAAGCAGTTTCAAATTGCAATCTAACAACAGCTACAACCACCATCACAGTTTCCTTTCACTTCTGCATCTTTTATGATTAAGATTCTGACATCACTCTCCTGAAGTAAACCTAACATCTGCAGAGTGTTTGTACATGTTTATTTTAAAGGCTTCCATCTCATAGTTCTAGGTCCATCAGTATGCAGTACATATAACAGTAGCACAGTATCCAATCCAAGCCATCTGATTACATAACACAGGGGTGAGAAACAGCCTGTCTTCATAAGCTGTTATTTGCTTCTTGGAAATAGGATGGTATATACAAGCAGCATAATACAGTATTTATATTTTACTCAGAGACAGCTTCTTCTAATAAAAGATTGTTGGTTTTAACAAGGGAAAGGATACCTGTAGCCTGCTGCTTGATAATTAGCTTATCCTATTAATCTCAATAGCAACATCAAATTCTAGACATCAATCTTTCAAATGCAAAAAACTGTTGTAATTATTGTGTGGCAAACAAATCTGGATTTCCCTTGTGTCATCATTTTGTAGTAGCTGAATCTATTAAAACCAACTCACTTGGTATAAATTTCCTTCAATGTATTCAATTGTTTGGCTAATGTATTTACTTCTTTTTCCTTTTCCCTTAGTTTGTTCCGAAATCCTTCCATTCTGATTTGCCATTTTTTACCTTCTTCCCATCTAATTATTTCCTCCTTGGAGGTCTGTGAAGAACATAAATAGATTATGTATTTCCCTTTGATTTCTTCTCTTACAGCAA
>JANHGN010004489.1:16005-26954 GCA_024605025.1 Megaceryle maxima
CAAGTTAGAAAACCAAGAATTATATAGTCTTCATTTATCAGTTTAAAACAATAGCAGGTATATATTATTTACCTTATTTACCATAAGGTAAATAGCAGGTCCAGCTGGATACCTTAAGTAAGCTGTAGTGACTGGTTCATAAAGCTGATGCATTTTAATGCTATTACCCAATTTTTCCTTACTTTTTACTGTTCATTTCACAAAAAAGGAGTGACAGTTTTAAGAAATTAGAAGTACTAGTGCAATATAGCCTTCTACTTTGAATTACATGTTAGTAAAGAAGACCAATTAAAGAAAAATAAGTAGAGGTTTTTTTATGCCAATTTACAGATCTGTCTTCTGTAGCTCACCAGGAATTAATATGCCCCTGCTGCACAGCTGTGGTCATTTTAGTTTACTTTTTCTTACGGGAAATGGAATCTAATTATACATTAGTTCAGTAACTAAATTATACATCAGTTAAAACTTGTATGTACAAATGGCTACTGAAAAAATCAGTCAATATTCCTGTAAGCAAATTTTTTTTTTAACTGGACTTTTGCCTTGTCCAGTTAGCCCATGTACTTTCTTTGCTGTCATGATTCTGAACAGTTACTGCTACTAAGGCACAGACAGAAAGGAAAATCTTGAAAAAATAAAAACTGTGAGAAAAATAGCTCTAGGCACTAAGCAACAGGTATTTAAAAGTCTCAAATTAATTGGAAGCATAAGTGCAGTCCTTGAATAATATTTAATATCATAATTAGTCTGAATGTCATTATCAGAGCATGCTATAATATTCCAGTATATTTTATGATTACTATGACAATCCACTAATTAATTACTGTAGTAGTAAAAACCAAATTAATAACTCCAACCAACCAACCCAAAAAAAACCCTCCAAAACAAAAACCAAACCAAAACAAAACCAAAAAAACCCCAACCAACCAAAAAAACCCCAAATCCTAAGCAAAATACCCAAACAAAACAACTGATAAAATGAACACATCTCAAATTGCTCAAACTCTTGTAGGTAGAGATCACTATTGTGAAGAATAATCACGTATACAGATAGCACCTCTGAGGATTCACAGTTTCGCTCCTAGGTACTTCATGTTTTTAACATTGCACTGATTTTGCAAATGCACATTTGACAGTACTTATGTAATGAATTTCACTGCTGCCTATAAAATCTTAGTTTTCTAAGATCTGCAAGGGATCTTTAATTTTACAAATGGCCAGAAAAACATTAACATACCAGTACTAAGCAAAAAGGACAGTAACAAATACCATGGGAAACATGAAGTTACAGTCATGAAAACACTTTTCTTCTGACCAAGACTGTCTGGTTAGTTGTTTGGCATTGTTAGATGAAATAGGGAGAGTTGAACTGTCTAGACCTACACTAATGTCTTTTAAAGCCTTAATCTAAATATCACGTACCTTGTCTTCTTTTACACCCTTTTTTTCTGTTTCTTCACACTTCTTCTGAAGGTCAATTTCCAACTTTTTAACCTTTTTCTGAAGTGCATCTATCAGATTTTGTTCATCAACTTTGCTCTGAAAAATTACAAACTTTTACAGACTTAAATTTTAATGACCACTACTTAAGTATTTCTCTCCACTCAAAAAATAAGCACCTTAATCCCAAATGGTAGAATTAGTTTACAGCCTAAATGATCTCTGTAAAAATATCTTTAAAACATTAAAATATTGGAATGTAGCTTTTCATTCAAAACTGAATAATCATCAGCAAGTAGCTGAATGAAAAAAAAGAAAAAAAAAAAATAAACAATTCTAGTGTAAATCCTTTACCCTTCTTCTGAAAGAGAAAATAAGGACAGTTAGGAAGATCACAAAATTCCATTTTTCAAAGAAGTGTTGAAAGTGGTAATTCAACTCCTTAGATTCTTTCAAATATATTGCAAGAAAAAATTATTTTTCAGTCTCTTCCTTTTAATTGAGGCATGCTTCCAGCAGCAAAAGGTAATAGCGCACATGTAACCCAGTTGATGAGCAAATACAAATTTTTAAATCGAGTTCAAGTCACAATGCCTGCCAGAAGTACTTAATCTTTACCCCCCAGACCAGGACATCTATGCAGAAACTTCACCAAGATCAAAAATAGCGTTAAAAAAATTACTTCTACCTGAATGCTACTGCTTAGCCGTCTAATCCGTTTCTTCAGTTCTTCATTTTCTTTTTCCATTTCATTTTTTTCTCTCAACATTTTAGAAAATGCTTTTTGTTTCCTCTGAAGTTCTTGGTTCAACTCGTCCCTTTCATCAGACAAAGAACTTTCCCTGGTTTTACTTACTTTAAGGTTATCTGTAAGTTTTGTAATCTGATTATTTAATTCCTCTATCTGCGTCTAGAAGGAAACAAACAAAAGAGCAAACCTGCAAAATCAAGATTATACAACACTGCAATACAGTGATATTACCTAGTACTCACCATAAGCCCCTTTGTTTCTCTGTCAACAATCTCCTGGACATTCATATATGCCTCTTTTTGTGATGCAGCAGAAATAATCTGCTGTTCAGCATGAGCAGTCATTTCTGCTCGGAGTTCCAGAAGCGCTTTACTCAAAGCCTGAAAATAGTAAATTCAAGTTCTTTTAAGTGAAAAAGCTGTTAATATGAACATTACAAAACAAGAAAAGGTAATTATAATTTACTGTTATATTATGCAATTATATTCTACCTCCTGCTGTACTATATATAGAATTTGTAAGCATTAAGCAACATTAAGCATTTAGATGATATAGGGATTATTTTTTGCTGACTAACTTTCTGCTGCTTCTCTTTTATGGCTAACTGGCTCTTCAGCTGTTCCACCAGGTTTTTCAGTGTTGCTGTGGGTGCTCTATTATTTGCTTCTTTTTGGACCTCTAGTTCAGCTTTTACATTTGCCAATTCCTTCTCCATCTGAGATAACACGTTTCTCAATTCATTTGCTTCATCTTTTAGTTGTTCCACATCAACTATGTGCTTTTCCTGAAGCCTAATAAAAAAATAAATATTAATAGGGTACAATGCAATAATTAAGTTAGCAAACTCCAAATAACTAACAAAGGGCAAAATGTTATATTTTTTGTTAAAGCACAGATATTTGGAAACAGCATAAAAGGCTAACTCAACAAAGAATGTCTCCATTTAATAAAAAAATTATTCAAGAAGATCAGGAAAATGGTATTAGAACATTGTTCATTCTAATTCCTGTCTCTCAGAGGTAAAAACAGCATCATATTTTTATCCTTTTAAACAAGGTTTAAATTTTTGTGAGTTGAAACCTGTTAGGCAGCACGCCCAAATGGACGTATCGGGACAGGGGGTGGGGATATAAAAAAATAAAAGACAAAAATTCCACCAACTAGCTAGTGTCACAGTAGCTTAAAGTAAAGACAACTGTCATACCAATACTCCTTGAATACTTCCTTCTTCACTGAATGGCACAAAGCTAACAACTGAAAGACATTTTTCCAAGCCATGCTTTTTCAACATTAGCCCTGATGAAGAGCTACAGATGACAAATTATTTACAATTACCAACCACGGTAACTCTTTTGAGTTAATTTTTTCAGCCATATCTTAAATTCAGCAAAACCACTTCAATTTGATAGACCTGTCCTATAGCAACTGACTTGATCCAACCCAACTGTCACTTCTGTTAACAGTCTAAATACTTACTGGGCTCTGACATTCTCAAACTCTTTGATTTTCATTAAAGTAATTTGTTTTTGTTTCTCCAAATCAGACGATGTTTTCTTTAATTTTCCAACAAGTGAAGCAAGAGAATTATCTTGTTCTGCTACAGTTTGCTCCATTTCAGCTAAGCGGAGAGAGTTTTTGTTGTTGGAAAGAGATGAAGAGGTCATTTTAACTAACTCCTGTAAAACCAAACAAATGCATGTGATGAGCATTTTGAGCTTTAAATCAAAGATAAGCATGGCTGATTGCATTTAAACTCAATCCTGAATATAATCAAGTATTAATAGCTAACATGTTTATTAACTGAGATGTTTTTCTTAGTCCACAAAGAAAGCAGTCACCCTGGTTTGAAAAGAGCTTTGTGCATGTAATGATCCACAGAATAACCAGTTAAATACGGCTTTCATCTTATCATAAAATGTTAAGAGAAAATTTGCATTGAAATGGGTTAGTGTAACATAACCACAGATGGAATGAAAATAACAGAAAACAAAATACACCTCTTTCTCCTAGAAGTCACCATAGATTAGGATGATAGGAAAAATGCTCATATATATGGAGGTGGTAACTTTGGGTTTTTACACTTTATTTCTAATCCATCTCTTGCAAATTCTCTCAAGAATAATACAGTAATTCTGTATCCAAGCACCCATTTATTTTTCCTGTCATTTATTACATACTTTTGATTGCAAAACTGTTCTTTTAAGCAACAATTTAAAAAATCTGGGAACTACTTCACTAATCCCACAAATACACATAACTCACCAAAGCAGTCTGTTTAAATTTATTAAGGGAATTATCAGTATGCAAATTTAACTTCTGGTGTAGAACTCTAAGGTCTTCCTCATGCTTCTTTGCTATTTCCTCTTGTTCCTGTTAGTTCAAAATGAAAATATATCTAGTGATGCACAGTATTCCAGAAAGTCATGAAACTACAGTATCTTCATGTTGATTGCTCACTCAATTGCTCAATATTGCTCTCCAAATTCTCCTCTAATTCTGGAGGTTTTAAAAATCCTTCTTTCTATAATAAATTATTCTGTTTTCCCTTTTTCACACTATTGGAAACAAAATCTGCTACTGCAGTTTTAAACTATGTATCAAATAGTATGGTGCAACAGGACAGGAGCTGAAGAGCAAGACAGTGCTGGTTCTGACCAACTATGCCTATCAATGTTGATAGTGATACCCACACTATGTACTTTTTGGGTCTATTTACTATGGACTACAGTGTGATTCTGTGGACTGAATATCTGACAACAATGAGAAGCACAGCAGGCTTGTTTTACACTGCATCTTCTGGTTTACTTACAAAGCAAAAAACTTTTGATTTCTCCCAAAAGGATTCACTACACATTAGTCAAAGGACACTAAGTGAAGATCACAGAAAGTCTACTTCAGAAACATGCTCCTGATCCAAGCACACTAAAACTTTTGCATGTTTAGTCTTCAAGTACCTTTTAGACACATGGTGTATGCTTTAAAATATGCTTTAAGGGAATAAAGAATATAAAGTATGCTTAGATTCACTGTTTATGCTTTAAAATGCGATTTAAAATAGGTTTTTAGAAGCATGTTTTCCATAAATGCATGTCTTTCATGTACCTTCCAAATTCACTACAACATGCAGTCCAGAGATCATTGTTGCAAGTTCTAGGAAATCCCATATCAATATACAATATACCGAGAGCATTTCTCACAGTAGAATTTTAATTTACTTTCTGTCATACTAATTTAATTCCTAGACAGACATTGTATATATAACCTATTGACTAAGTAAGCCTCCTATTTAAAGAAGTTAAAAAACTCTACATGAAATTTCTACAGAAAAAAAAAAAAAAAAAAAAAAACACAAATTATCTCTGGTTTGTTACCTCTGAGGTAAAAAACTTCCAAGATTTCACCAGTAACGTGATAAACAAGGATCAACTAAAACAACTTGAAAATGTAAGAAATCTTATGCAAAAAGTTTAACTACCTCTCTTGCTTTATCAAGCAAATCTTGGTATTTTTTTAACACTTCCTCCTTTTGATTTAATCTTGCTTGCATATTTGCAATGGTTTGATGTGCAATTTTTATGGCATGACAGTACTCTGGATCATCTTCTTGTTTGCCTAATTCAGCCATTATTTTCTCTCTTTCTGATGTTGCAGGTAATCGAAGTCTTAGTTCATTTATAACTTTGTCTCGTGATAAAACATTTTGTTCGGCTTTCCACAGAGCAGTTTCCTTTTCTTTTAATTTCTGCAACAAAAAACAATTGTTTTATTTCCAGAATTCAAACACTACAAAAATTCTTACTTTTTAAAACAAGTACCAGAAAGAATTGTCCAAATGGACTTGCAAACACAAACCATTTTGCACTTGGTTCTGGCTGTACAGGATTACCATTAAATGAAAAGCGTCACAGAATAACATTAACACGTCTTTATTTATTATTTTCTTGGCACAAGACAATTCTGCACAAATTTTGTGCTACCAAATTAAGAAGCTGGTGTTTTTCAAATTTCTTAAGAACCACAAAGTATTTTCTGTAACAGAATTTCAATTGAGCAACTCAAGATAAAAGGATTTTATGCTGTGCTACTAGTTAAATTTAATGTAACACTTGCTAAATTTAACTAGCTGTAGTCAACAAATTTTGTACAGCAAGAGCATCTTCCCTATTAAATGAACAATCCAAAATACTCAAACATTTTCCCCAATAATTTGTTCCAATTAAAAAAAAATATTTTATTTTAGTCATGGTGTGCTTATATTATTTACATTTTATCTGTGCTAAATTCTTCTAAGGGATTGAACACAATTGAGTGACATTTATAAAAGGTTATTATCTAAAAAAATTTGAAGAGGATAGAAATACAGACTTTGTCCCTTTATATGAGAATTTATACATTTCATTACCTCTTCCAGTGATTTACAGGTTGCCCTAGTTTCCAGAATTGTTCGAATATACTCCTGAATCTTTCTCAAAGCCAACTCAAGTTGTTGTGGCAGTGGCAAACTAGGGTCTGGAACCGATTCTGTATCATCTTCCAACTGCACAGAAATATTAATATTCATTTAATCTGACATCTCTGAAAATTGTGCTTATGAACATATTTTTAGTTAATTCAGTGCATGTACCTTTAGAGCTGTTCTAAATATTTCATTTTGTTGATGATCATACAGGTCTAATTGGTGCTGCAGTTCTACTTCCCTCTGGTCCCAAGCCATTTGCCTTTCTTCATGAAACTGTTAACAAATGTTTGATAAAGGATTTTTATTTATTAAAGACAGGGAATTTTATAGCCAACTTAAAACAGGAAAAAAAAAAAAAAAAAAGACATACCAAAATGTAAAATACTCAAATGTGCTATTAAAAAGAATTTGGAACCAAGATAAAAATGTCTGTTAAAAACTTACTAGAAAGAATCTTTCTTTTTAAAATCACTTGGTGAGATAGCGAATAGGCTGTTTCTCTAATAGCATGCAGAAATACATACCTTGTTCTGCTGAACAATTTCTTCTTCCAGATTATTAATTGTACATTCGTATTCAGAAATTATATTATGCAGATACTTCACCTCTTCCTTTTGCCTGACTAACTCTCTAGTGAGTTTGAGTTCCTGCAGATGGAGTTCCTCCATCTTCATATGCCATTCCATTACCTAATAATGAATGCAGCAAGAGGTATTCAAAACCATTAAAACATGTATGTATTGAAAAATGCACATGTACTAAGAATAACAGACTTTTAACACAGATGTGGCTCTTCAGAACATGGTTTAGTGGTCATAATGATGTTTAGCAGACGGTTGGACTTAATGATCTTGAAGGTTGTTTCCAATCTTAATGATTCTATGATTTATGTGAAAATGCTCTAGAAAAATAGTTGAAAACTGGCTTAAAACTAAGACATGCCATTGCTTACAGGCAGACATCTTTAGTCATGACTATACAACCATATAATACAACACACAGTGTTGTATAAGAAAGCAAGCCTTATTCAAATTTCAAGGCAACACTGTCTGCAATAGCAAAATATGATTAAAGAGAATTATGTGACTATAAAACATTTCTGACCACGCTGCCTAAATTACTGCCCCTTGATTTATTTAAAAAGACAAGGATTTCTATTGAACATTTCAATGCAAGCACATGGAACAGAACTTCAGAATTCTACTCTGTGTTTAATTTAATTTCATTCATAATTTAATTCAATTCATAATTTAATTCAGTTTAATATACTTCCTATGCCACTTAATTTGGTACAAAAGAAAATCAGTAAATCTGATTGCAGGGGCTTTTACAGGGCAAATAACTAATGATGTATTACAAAAACAAAAAATGATAGCTGGCATATTCTAACAAAGTGTATGAAATTTCTACATCAAAACAGCTGTCTAGGGAATAAACTGCACTGAAATGTAATTTAAATGCAGATCAGATGAACAAAGCTATTCAAAGCTGTAATACAGCAAACCTTTTGAGCTCCTCTTGTATCTTTCAATGCACTTATTAATTCTTCTAAACTTTTCAGTTTTAACTCCATTTCTAATGCTCTGTTTTCTGCTTTTTGACGCTCCTGCTGGGCATGCTGAACTTCTTCCAGGATCTTCAATTTGTCATTCTGTAGCTGAATCATCGTTTTAGAGAATTTTTCTTGCTGTGCTAAAGGCAGAGCACCACTAAACTGTTGTCGCAAAGACTGAACTGTTTGCTGTAGATGCTTGGCTCTATTCCTTCCTTCCAGTCGGGCAAAATATAAGGCTTGCTCTTTCTCATCAAGCTTCTGCTCTAAACGTAGATTATGGATCTCCATCTTCTGTAGTTTTGATTTAAGCTTCTCCAATTTGCCTACAGCAACAGATTCACTACCTTGAAGGGCTATGATATGTTGATGCAGTTTTGCAATAACTGCTTTTTCATCTGACTGTGCCTAAGAACAAAATTTATAGAACAAATTAATTTATTTTGAAAAAGTTAATGCAGTGTATATGTAAATATAAACAAGCTGGATTTTTTTTTTATTACATATTGCTTGCATTTTATTCCATAGATAAGAGCAAAAATTAGCCTCTAAAATGAGCTTTTTTATTTTTCCACCATTGTTTCTACTGACACATGTTAAAAATGTATCTTTTCAGATACTGACCTTAAAAATTGTATCTTTCCAAAGTACCAAGAAATTAGGATGAACTGTATAAGTAAGCTTTCAAAATATAGTAATGTAAAAGCTGACCCAAGTGTTGTATTTAGGGACTCAAACCATTCTAGAACATGAAAACAAATCCTAAGAAATTGTTTCAGCTAATAACAAAGCAATATAATGTCAACTATAAATCTTCAAGATTTACAGATCATTTTTTGCCTTGTAATAAAAAAAAAAAAACAAACCAACACTCAAACTTTCCTGATACTATATTTAAGTGAGCTATTATTCATATGGGAACAAATATTTACCTAAGTAATATGAAAAAAAAGCTCAGAGTTTGACATAGCTGTACAGCTAGAAATGGAAAAAAAAAAAATGGAGAAGGGAATAATTAATGTAATACAGAACTCTTGAAAAGATATGGCCGCTACAAGGGCCAGCTTACTAAAATCCTTCTGAAATGCTTTTGCAGTTTCCTAATTCACTGTAAAATTACTTCATTTCTTCTCACTCAGGGAAAAAAATCCAAAGTGCTGTGTTAATGAGAGTTGAAATTTACCTGATAGTCTAGAATCTGCATTCTAAGAGACTCCACTTCCTTATCTCTGTGTTGCTGGCGTGCCTCCAGAGCTTCAACTTGCATTTTTGCTACATCAGACAGTTCTCTTAATCTTCCAGAGAGAAAAGAGAGCATTGTGTCACTCAAAACTATTCAATCACCTATAAAGTTCATCCAGGACAAGAGAAAATGGCCACAAATTACACCAGGGGAAGTTCAGATTAGATATTAGGAAAAATTTATTTACTGAAAGAGTATTTAAGCATTGGAACAGGCTGCACAGGGAAGTTGTGGAGTCACTGTCCCTGCATTTGTGAAAAAAAAAAAAAAAAAAAAAAAAAAAAAAAAAAAAGGGGGAGGGGGAACTTCAGGACATGATCTAGTGGTCACAGAGCTGTCGGGTAGAAGGTTGGACTTGATGATCGTGGAGGTCTTTTCCAACCTTAATGATACTATGATTCTATTTTATGATTCTAAGGTTTTTCTATATAGAAGATACAAAGAAAATAGGTTTAGTATGTTTCCTCATATCAAAACATTTGAAGACTTTGTTCTTTTCAGCATACTCTTTACTACTCAAGAGTCCTTGTTATGAAAATTCTTCTATACTGCCTCTCAACTTTTTCACAGGACATTCTCCTTTAAGTTATATAGAAGCTTGCTAGCAGTAACCTACTCCAGGAAAACAATGCCATGTTTTTTACTTGAACTAATCATCTCTATGCTCCATTTCTGTCCCACTGCAGTACATAACTGCTCAAAAAAATTAATTATCAATTAATTTCTCTTCTTCCCTAAGTCTAATCTCTCATTTTCAGTCTTAAAAAAAATCACTGCTAGTATCTCTATAGACATGGCTGATTTAGGAATGTAACAGGATTTCAGCATTTACTCAAAAACAAATGTCCCTATCAACATATCTAAAAAGGTCAGTCTTACAACTTATGCACAGAAAGTGAATCTGTTTTAAGTACATGGCACATCCCCCACCCCCTTCACCTACCTTAATATTTGAAATATCTATGACTTTTTGGAAGTAAGAGTTGCTTTCCAATTTCTTTTATGAGATTTTTATACGTTTAAGGGAGGTTGTGGTACAGAAACAAAATAAACTGTAATTAATTAGTTTAAAAACCTTAGTAATAAGTATCTAATCACATATTTAGCCATATCTATCCAGGCTAGCACTTAATCCCTTGTTCAAATAAGAAAGAAATAAACTACTTTCTTTATAATTACAAATTAAATGCTTCATTTCCAATTTCAAATCTGGCATATATAAATGCCAAAAAACCAGGCTTTGAAAATTATCAGTTAGTAAATACATAAGCAGTGTAGTACATAAGCCTCCACAGCCTAGATTTTGCCATGCTTCTGAACATACTGATTTCTAAATTCGTTACTTTAACACTTACTTTGATACTTCAATCTTGAGCTCCATCTCACGCTTTTCTAGGTCCATGATTTGTCGTCTATCTGCATCACTTACTGCCTTATTTACACTCTTTGACAGTTCATCTCTTAATTCCTGTTCTACTTTCTGTGCCTCAAGGTTGATTTTGGT
>JANHGN010004489.1:27996-42059 GCA_024605025.1 Megaceryle maxima
TTTTAAATGGTATCCTATTCACACAACTGCTCCCAACTCTGCAAAGAAAAAGCACTGGCAAAAGTATCTTTTTCAGTCACTACAAAAACTGTTCAGCTGTGTTCAAAAAGCAATTTCCTTTCCATTATTGTTTGTAGCACTGCATATACACAGGAGCAGATACACAAGTCGGTGCAGAACGGGATTATAAACTCAACACAATTTTTAATAGTGAATTTTCTTAAAACTATTACGACAATAACTTGCTCTTAAACTAAAATAAGGAAAAGAAAAAGATAAAGAAAGAAAAAACTGTGAACACCTTAGGAAATGAACAGTCTTACCTATGTATTTATATATTGTGTAGCACATCAGGATTGTTAACACAGATTATAAATGCTGAGACTCATTCTTTCAAAAAGAACTTACTTTTAAAGTAATTCTTTGAAGCAGGCTGATTTCTCAAGCTTATTATTAAATACTGAGTAACCAATGTTTCAACTGAAACCAAAGAACATTAAGAAAAGACAGATATCTGGAAAGCATTAGGCAACACAGAGAAGACTTGGGAATTCATTTAGGAAATACAGTTGTGGCAGATTAATCTGATACCACTCCTTAATAAAATAACTGATTTCCTAAAATAACAAAAAAAAGTGCAGTTTATTGTATTATCTATACTTCACGTACTCCAGGCACTACCATATGGAAAACTAACAGTTGTGTTGAGGTAGATATTTAAGTTTAGAAGATGTGTAGCACAGAACTTCTAGTTACCAGTTCTTATACTGGTATCACCTACAACTTTTATTAATTACCTTAGTGCAATCTTTGTTTTTATCTGTCTACCTCCCTCCCTCCCTGCCTCTCTCTCTGAAAAAAGGAAAAAAAAAAGCAACAATGTCAGAATAGGAGGTACTACCAACAGGAGCATATGAAACAAAAACTGTACGTCCTGGAGCTATGGAAATGAGATAAAAAAAGGGATGCACAGAGCAAAGAATAAGAAAATGTTAGGAGTTCATCAACTCAGAATGAAGACAGACCAGCAGACCTACATGTACTGCAAGACAGATAATCATATACACAAAAGGGAAAAAGGAAATGTGATACCTCAGGTACAGCAACCTAGGATTTCTAATGAAATGAAAGATGTCATGCCATCAGAAAAGGCTCTAATAATACTGCTGCTAAAAACCTTTAAACACTTTCAGTTACTTCACTGTAACATTCACATTCAAAATTAATTCAAAACAGTGTAACAAATGCTACTAAAACAACAGAGAAATGGGGAGTTAGATAACAGCAATCTAAAATATCTAGGAAAGTTTCTCCTCTTGTGTTTAAATTATAGGCAAATAATGACAAAAGAACAAATGTTTACAACTGCCTATAAATAAATTTAGACAGGAAATTATAATAAAGCATCCTACTATTAAATAATGAATTTATGTAGGTAACTTAAAATATGAACAGCAGGGATAAAAAAAGAAAAAAAAAAAGAAAAAAGGATTAAGATGGATATGATAGGAATACTAAGAATCGTCAGCTTCAGTAGCACATGACTTCTATTCCTGTATTATAGATAATGTTACAGAGGATGTAACCAGTCTGTAACAAAATCATGACACTATCACTTGCAAAAGGGCTGCAAGGGTCTAACATTTTTTGAATTACTGGTAATAAAGGGAAAAGTAGCAGAAAAGAGATTGAATTACACACAAGAAATAACAGGTCAAGAACAGACTGTTTTATAGCAATCTGCTGAAAATATATGAAACTATCAAGACGTTCATCATGTGTTTTACAGAAATGAATTTGAAATAAAGTACTGACAAATTCAATAGTTATATATTTTACAAGTGTCTTGTGCATGCAAAGTTGCAGGTCTTAAAGGCAGGTATTTTTTGCATATAAACTTATTTGCCAGTTGGGATATAAATTAGATTAATACTTTTTGAAAAGATCAAGAGTATGTTTTTAAGATGTGTCAAATTGTTGTTAAATCTCAACAGATTTACCTCAGCAAACTTTGTTTCCAATTCAAAATTACGTTCTTCTATTTGCTTTACAGTATTCCTTAAATGGTCATACATTCGTTGTGAATGTTCTGCTCTCTGTCTTTCATTTAGTTCCTTCATTTCCAACATAGTGATTTTCTTAGAAATGGACAAAATCTCACTGTTGGCTATTGCTTTTGTGGACTTGTCCATGGCACCGTCATCCCCTAGATTAAAAAATATTTAAATTAGGTAATACACGGGCTGATTCAACTATGAAAATTATTTGCACCATGAAACAGGAAATGAGGTTTGTTTTATTTCTGTCAGATAAACTTCATCAAAACACCTGTATTACTTTTTTTAACCTGAATGCATGGTTATCTTGCTTTATTACATGTCTGAAAAGTATCTAATTTAAATAAAGTACATCTGCAACCATGGTTATTAAGATTGATAACTACTTTCAACATTGCCTTTCACCTTATCCTTAATTCAATGGTAAATCTTCAGCAAATTTACTTTAAAATCTGTAAAAGAAATAGATGTGGATGTGTTGTTCTTGAATAATGGGAATTTAAACTGTACACAAAAAAGCTTCAGATATCAAGAAAAAATACTTTGTATAAAGTATGAAACCAGGAAAAATAAATAATTGTCCTGAAAAGCTATAAAGTACTTTGACTAACAATCAAGATAGAACATATTATACATTATTAAAAAATAAAAATAAAATCAGGTTCCTTTACAAGTTCCAGCTTTTAAACCCTTGACCTAGCAACCCAAGATAAAGAAAATAAAAATGGAACATTTTCCCTGAGGAAAATAGCAAACTTGGTTTTGGTCAAATAGATCAGTCAAAAATGGAACAAAACAGAAAAAAAAAAAGACTTTTAATGAAAGATACAAAATAGATTTTACTTTAAGATACATCCATTTTAAAATGTTTTAAAATATTAATTTTACACAGGACATACCATTTGATTTTTAATGTTGCAATATAACTTTCATACTTGCCCAGTTTAGTCATCTGTTCCCAAGCCTGTTCTACAGTGTGAAGTTTCTCTTTTGTGATCTCCAGTTCCTTATTCAATAAACTTATCTGTGATTTCAAGGATTCATTCTCATGCTGTATGACAAAAAAGTTGCAACATAACAGCAAACTATTTACAGTAGCAGACTTGGCATTTAGCATTTAAAAAAATCTCAAGTAACAGATGATACCTATGCACAACCCATAATACACATATATATCAATAGAACAGTTTAAGTTTCTTCCTAAGTTTAAAAATGCTAGTCTTTGCTCTCTGTGGTGTATATTACTGTGAACTAATATTACCAGGAATGTTTACCACCAGTGAATGCGATTCCTACAGTGTTTAGGACGAGATGAAGAAAACTATCTTTGTCATACTAAATACCTCATTAACAGTGGGAAAGAAAGAAGCATTTCTGGAGGATCTCTCATCTTGAAAAGAAGTTCTTGAAAAGAAGCTCCCTACTACTTGAGAACAGAAGTTCAAAGGAACAGTTACATATTTGCTGTTCCTATAACATTTTGCAAACACACTGTAAACAATCTTTTGTTATTTACTTCTTTTACAGAAGTAAAATTCCACAGGTTTACTGCCTTTCAGAACTGAACATTTCATTCTTGTAAGTCAGGAACTAGTAAAAGCATTTACTTTGCGAGAAAGCTTTGAAAATGTTTATGTTCATTCTACTTTTCTTATGACCTCCAAAATAAAAGATGACAGCAAATATTTCTTCTGTCAGCCTTGCTTTGGTAATCAAACAACTAAAAATACTTTGAATGACCATACCCAGAGCTTAACTTAAAGAGCAAGCAAACAAACACACACAACAAACAAAAAAACACAAACCCCAAACCCAAAATAATTAAACAAAATGCTTTTATATATGTCCATAGAAACAAAATCCAAGACTTTGTGTATGTTTCTTAATGCACTGAAAAATACCAGGTAAGCAAATTAAAATTTGATAGCAGCAGTAAGACTTAAAGCTCCAAAAGCTCATACTCATTATGGAACAGATATAACCAACAGTTCCAGCACTGGACTTCCATTCTGTCTTTCTACTAAGTGAGGGGAAAGAAAAAAAAAAAAAAAGAAAAAGAAAAAGAAAAAAAAAAAAAAAGGGAAAAAAAAAAAAAAGGCAGAATGAATGTATAAAGACCCTCCCCTTACAGTTCAAGCAGACTGCAAACATTACCTCCATGTGTTCCATGTTTGTTGTCCGTTGGACGAGCAAGTTATCTTTTTGTAACATATCTCTGTATTTAGCACTTAATGCATTATACTGCTTATTAGCCAGTTCTAACTCAGACAATGGCACACTACCATCCAACACCTTTTGCAGAGCAGCAATCTTAAAGCTAGCCATTTCCTATGAAAATAATCAACATCATGTGTTACTAAAGGTATGCTAGATCTTTAAATAGAAAAATTAAAATTACTCCATAGAAAAAGAATACCACTTAATATGCTTTAGAATACAATTCTGGTTTATTTTACTAAACTACCACCTTTATTAAACTGCTAGCAATAAACACTGACAAAATTTCTCTGGTATTCCAACTGTCTTGGTAATTTTATCAGTAGCTGCCTCTCAATGATAAGGCACTGTATATTTTATAAAGGTGAGTTAATACAGGCCCTAGGAACCCAAAAGGCCAAAAAGTAAGATTTGGTTTCACCTAACACTAAGTAAAAAATTTGTTAAAGCAACTTCAGAATGACAGGTTTCATGTTATGATGCTCATTTAAACAAGAATTTTGTCAAAATATTCTTTGTAAGAGAATTTAACAAGCTACATTCTAGAAACTAGTACTGCCTTAAAAAAAAAAAGTGTATGTATTGCCAAATTGTACAAATAAAAATGTGTACTATTACTACTATAAACTGTACCTTGAATCGTTGCAAGGTTCCAATCTTCCCTATAACCGCTGTCTCCATATGTGTTATTTCACACTTCAGTTTCTCATTTTCTTCTCTAAGATGCCGTTCAGTTTCAAGCAAAGTGGTATACTGTCTTTTTAGTGACCTTTCATTAACTTGTAAAACAGTTAGTTTTCTATTATTTTCTGCAAGTACTTTTTTTGTTTCATCAGGATCCAGCTGAAGTGCACTGAGTAAATTCTGTAAAATATTTTTTTATAACAACTTAGTACAGAAATATAGTAAAACTCAACTACGTAGAGAAGCTCGCTTGTATATTTTTTAATCTAAGTGCAAAAATTCCATTAATCTCTCTGAAATAATTTCTTTTTTGCTAAGCAACATATACACACAAAGACACAACATGCATAAGCATACAATATTCTACAAGAAAATGTAAAACTTAAAAATCATTAATTTCTGAGGAATAGAATCTTAATACTAATTAGAGTTCCAAACATGATTATTAGCAGGACCACAAGAAAAGGTTTGGAACTCAGCTATCCAAACAGGCATCCACAGTCACTTTCAATATCCTCACCCTGTGTCTACTTCTCTAAGAGGACAAGTGTGTCCCATGTCTATTGTCATATGTGGCAGCTTCTGGTATCTAATCAAAGACAGTTGAAGCCATCTAAAACTGCACTATGTCTGTGATTAGACACCTGCATCATTTCCAGAAACTTTTAAATACTACCTTCTTAAAAAGTTATTTTTTCAGTTCTCTTAATAGAATACTGAATTTCATCTTGGTGGAAGTATTTCAAAATAGAAACATACTACTCTTTCTGTATTTCAGAAACACTGATACATATTCATTAACAGGTACATATAAATA
The DNA here is from genome assembly GCA_024605025.1 of Megaceryle maxima. Taxonomy (NCBI): domain Eukaryota; kingdom Metazoa; phylum Chordata; class Aves; order Coraciiformes; family Cerylidae; genus Megaceryle; species Megaceryle maxima. The sequence goes on from JANHGN010004489.1 coordinate 33,772, forward strand.
AGATATAATTCAAAGTAATAACCTTAATTCTTAGCATATCATCAGATCGAATAGTAGACTTAAAATTAGATACTTGAAATAAAGTAGTCAGATTTAAAATTAGTATAAAAGCCTGAAAACTACTAGAAGTGGGGGGCAAAGAAAGTTATAATGCAGCATTCATGACCTAGTTCAGCTTCTGAAGTTTCCTCACGGTCCCTGCATGTGTGTTTCCTCCCTGCTGGACACACAAGCCTCAGCACTCCAGTTAAAGAACTGAATGTACCAAGTGCAACAAATGGAAACGCACACCTTGGGTGTATGTGACCTCCTGGGGTGATTTTTCACCAGTGCATGGATTAGCAGACTGCAGGAAGGCACATGGGAACACATTACACCACAGCATCCCAAAGCACACACAAGAGGACCTTTCAGGAAAGGCTGTGTGTGTGCTGGTAATCCAAAGGGGCCAGGGAATGAATACAACTGTGTGAACATGGATGTGTGGGATAAGAAATATTTGGGATAAATTCCTGAATGGTGCTTAGAGATTTTTAGGTCTATAGTAACATTTTTTAAGTGCCTTAATATTGTGATTTACATTTTGTATTGCTGATACTGAATGTATAGCTCACTAATAGCTAGCTATTTACATTCCACTAATAAATCAATAAACGACTTCCCCTGTGATTTGATTTGAGCAGTTTTTCCCTGCAACATTTTCCCCATCTAACAAATTACAGCACTGTATTTAAAACTTAGTTCTATGTATTAAAAGCTTTTTGAAAAATTAAAACAACAAAATTACTTACAGAATATGCCTTGATTTTTGTAGCATCCTGTTCTTTTTGCTCTTCCAGCTTTTTCTTTTCCTCTTTCATGCCTTCTGATTCTTTCTGCCAGCTTTCCTTTTGACTAAAATAGTAATTACATATTTTCATTTAGAACAAGGAAAGACTTGATGATTTTTAAAACTAAAACAGCAACTCTGAAATATCACAAGCCACAATACTTATTTTTATCAGTAATTTGAAAAAAAAAAAAATCATTATAAATTGTAGTTGGATTACTGTTTAGTTTGTTTTAGTATTGTTTAGGCTGAAGTTGGTTGAAGCTAAAGTGTCTTATCTCTTCTTCACACATGTACTGTAGTATATAGATAGAGATGCCTTACTTCCCCAAAATATACACACATGGGATTTAATCTGCTTTAAATTACACACTTGTATTTCAAATTGATTACTTCTTGCAGATGTCTCTCTAAAAATAGAAGTTTAAAACTTTGCAAATAAAAATACTTCCACATTAAGTACCTCTCTGGAAACATCAGGTCTACTACTGGCACTTACACTGCTGGCAGCCAGGAAGTGAGCCTTTTGTTTTTGAAACAAACTAGCCCCAGCAGATTTCAGCAGACATTCACAATTGTGCCCAATAGTTTGGCTGATAAGATTTACAGGTAGACAGAATGGTATGGCAAATAATCAATGACTTTTTCCATAACTGTTTCCTTTACATTACGTATTTGCTCATTGATTAGCTCAGCCTTTAGAGGACTAAAGAAAATACATGGAGTCCATAGCCAAGAGCAGCAGCGTTTGATTGAAGTCATAAATAACTACTTCATACAGAAGTAAATCTTGTATGCAAAATTATTAAACCTTTAGAAAATGAAACCTTTGTAATTAACAAAACAATACCTTTGATATTCTTTATACAGCAAGCCTTGCTGATGACGAATTACTGCAAATTTTCTCTTGTAGTCCTCTGCTGCATCTTCCAATTGTTTAAGAAACTGTTCTTTATTTTCCAATTCCTAAGGATTATTTTCCAAATAAAAATACTGAAGTGGTTAATACAGTTTTTAAACACGAAAGAATTAATCAAAATGCCAGTTCTCCCTTTTGTTTTTCATGATAGATGCTTCTGTCATGAACTGTGTGCACTGCAGATATTAAATGTGTATTTTCTTTAGAAGCAGCAGATAAAAGAAAAAGTCCAATAAACTATGGGATTTGTATTGATAGTTGTGAAATAGTGCATAACTGCACTGTGGACTACCGTCCTTGGCATTCAAAACACCGTGATATGTTGCTAGCCAGCAAAGAACACTAGTTGAATGTCTAACTGGAAAGTGATGTTTTCTTTTCATGTTCCCAAATACTCTTCTACTTTATAATTTTATATGGTTGAAAAATATTCTCTAATCAACACAAATGAAGCAAAGACATTACAAAATAATTTAATTATAACAAAATGATAATTTCTTTTTACTCCAATTCTCAGAGTCAATCCTTCTTTACTATACACTTGTCTGCTATGGTTCTGACAGGAATCACTGGTGTTGGTTTCAATGTATTTATGCCTCTTTTTACAACTGTTGCCATATTTTTGACAAATAATGGAATTAAAATTCAAATGCAAAATTAATAGAGACCTTTGCTATATAAAGAAAAACTGTTCAGAATAGGATTTGCACATACGGACTCAAGTGTGGAATCCAGACACTAGTAAGAGAGAGTTTCTCACAGAAAGAGTGTAACTGCAAAAGGAGAATGAAGGGTGGGCAAATATTTAGATCAAAATTCAGAACTGAAACAAATTTTTGACAACAATTCAGATTTTATTATCTATTACTTTCCAGGTTTACAACACAGCAAAATATTTATTGTGGTGTTTGTTTGTTTAAAAAATAAACACACAAAAAAAACCCCAAACAAACATAATAGTCTCAAAGAGTTTACTGGGTGTCAGAACTTTAAAATAATTTTGGAGAGTTCTCCCATGCTCATACATGGCATGGTACTAGGTTTTAGAGTAACTAGCTATATGTAACAAATATTCTTCAAGGAGCAAATGAATTACCTGTATAAGATATATTAAATATTCATTCAGAGAATTAATCATATTAACACTTGAAGGAAGCATTCCTTCTGGAAGATCAACTGTTCGGAAGACAATATTGGCAACTTTTGACTGATGCAATGAACATATTTCATCTTTCAGTTGTGCAATCTAAAAAAAAGAAACAAAAACGTGAAGAAGTAGCTCTTGCTATTGAATTAAGAAAAAAAAAAAAAGAGAGAGAGAGAGTATATAAATTAAAGATTTGCATAATTACACTGTTAACATAAGCTAAATTCAGTACCTTACAGATTGTGTGGTTTTGTTCTAAATTATCAGTACAGCTAATTTTCAAGTACAAAATAATATGAATAAAAATAATTGTGTACCTCTACATTTGCATTTGCCAGCTGATTAGAGAAATTTGTTGCTTCCTTCTGAGCCTGTTTCAGTTCCTGTCTTAATTCTTCATTTCGTCCTGTAAGCTGGTCAACCTGAGCTTTTAAGTGCACACTAGCATCAAAGATTCCCTCTGAATTCTTTGACTCCATTGCCTAATGCAGCAAACATTTAATTAACAAAAGACAGAAAAAGTGCAGAAAAGCTTTGTTTTTCATAATAAGCTGGAGTCCTCAAGTTTAGAACTACATGAAATTAGCAAACAGCATAAACTTTTAATGCTTTTAAATCTACTTCAGTTTCCTGATGGTATATTTGCCATACATATTGATTTAAATGGTTAAATTTTCCTGTAAAAGCACAACTTTTTTTGTAAGAAACTTGCATTAAGAATTTTTCTTAAACATTCCCTACAGGTCCCAGGGAGATGAAAGACATACACATGAACTTTTACCTAAGCTTTATGACTGGGACAATAAGCTTGCCAAAGACAGTTATATACTATCCAACTGAAGATTATCTTGGTCAATTATTTTTATGGGCAATCTTTTGCTGCTGTATATATTTAATTTGCATTTTTAAAGAGGTATCATGCTATTACTTCTACTTGTAACAAAGGAATCATGTGTATAAGGAAGCTACTATTTTATTATACTATAACCCAGTAATTGAGGAGGGGGGAAAAAAAAGCCTGTAAATCTATAAAGGTAACTAATAATCTAGAAAGCAAGCTTACATTAACTAAACGATCAAGACTAGGGATTATTAAGGCTGTTTCTCCTCCCTTCACACTAGGATCCTTCTGCATTTCCTTGACAGCTTGCAATATTTCTTTCATTCCTTGTTCAAGTTGTTTATTCTCTTCTGACAGTTCTTTTACTGTAATAAAAATTGTAAATGTGTCTAAAAGCACTGGAAAAATAAGTTAAGGTTTCCTATGACATTTCATCATAATACTTGATTTGATACATAAAAAGAATGTTTGTATTATATATAGATAGAAAATAATCAGGAAGTTAAAAGTACAGCTGACAGAAACATCCAGAGAGTGTATTTTGCTGGAGAAATACTAACAGAATAATAATGAAATGCCTCATGGGAACATATTTGATGTTATTGAACCTTCCAGTCTTCAGTGTTTCCTGCCCCTTTCTTCACTTCTTTAGTAGCCTGACTGGCTTTTAAAAACCCAGAAATGTGACTACCTTGGAAATGTTTGGGTGCAATTGCCTAAATTCCTGTTGCAAAGTGTGGAAAAAAAAAAAAAACCATTCAATTAATTGTCTGTAATAAGGACTCTCAAGACATAAAATTTTCCTGCCACCAATAGTTTCTGAGTGGAATTCCAGAGTTTCCAGCATAGAGTAAGATGTCTGGAAAATAAAAAAACATCAAATCTATCAGGACATTCTCTGCATCTTAACAAGATGGCTAACTATCCAAAAACTTGGGAGAGAACTGCCATTTTTAGAGCAGTTTGAGCAGCTTCATCAAATTTACTTTGAACAGTTAAAAATAATTTTTTTAATTAATATTCTCTGTGAAAAGAAAAAAAACCCAACCAAACAACCAAAAAAAGATTCTTGTCTAGAGAAAAATGACATTATTAACATAATTAACATTATTTATTTCAGAGCTGAAATGCACTGCTTGCAAACTAACATATATAAATATGCAAGCAGCAAGTGGGTTAAATTCCCCAACAGTTATTTGGAGCCAGAAAAGCACCATGATTACACAAGTAAATTATGTAATTTTTATCATTGGGATCACTCACAAACTTGAAGCCCTTATTATGTCTGATTCAGGAAGGAAAAACATGATAGATTCTAGTTTAATGTATTTAGTATGAATACACTATGTTGCATGTACTATCACTAGCTTAAGTTAAAAATTAACAACACTATTTATGAATTTATACACACCCACACAAAGATACAGACTCATATAAACATTTATAAGTGTCATTAATGAGAATTCAAAGAAATTTCAATTTGATAAATGCCATTCATAATCATTGTGTTGTAATCATTGTGTTCACACCTGGACCAATTCATACTGATAATTTCCACAGCTCAAAAGTATATAAGAAGGAGTATTTAATAACTTTAACAATAACTGAATTTGCTGTGTACATATAAAGAAAACAGAAACTGTAAAGTCAGATATTTCTGGTCACAATCACAGAAACAGAACAACTCAATAAGCAAATTATCTGCATGAACCTGAAAATATTCCCTAGTTTTAAAACTGATTGAAACTTACATTTAGATTGAAGTTTGGCTATTACAGTCCTGTTCTTCTCCAATTCTCTCTCTCTTACATTTAATTCATTTGCAAGGTATTCATTCTAAAGAAATGAACAAAGGAAAATCAGAAACTGTAATTTAGCAATTTCTGAAAACAGAAATACATTATCTTCATCAACTAGCAGGGAAATAAAAACAAAGATAGAAGAACCAACTCAGGAATCTAGATGCTTCCCAATAGGAAAGGCATTTCTCATTCTAAAATTCTAACTTTATACTATCTGTTCTCTCTGGAGGAAAGAGATGACCACTAGCAAAATAACAACTTCATCTTTTAACAGATATCTCATAATCTATCTCTCATACCAAAGGACTGATTCAATTCCTACTTCTTTCAATTAATACTTGTAGATTTCTATTTGTATTTATTTAAAACAGTTTTAAAAAATAATCCTCAAATGATACTGTTTCAAATACAGGTCCAACAATTGATTTGTGTAAGATGCAACTGTACACACTAACAAGAAAAGTGATGAGTACTTTGTTTACACAGACATTGTGTAAGGTCTTAGAATCAAACCTGTTTTCACTTCATACCCATCTATATGTGCGCACAGGTGTTTTGCAGACTTTTTCCACTGACAGAATGAAAATATGTACCTGCATTTTTCAATACCATTTCATAAAATAAAGCACAAATAAATGACTTGGCTTTTTTTTTTTTTAGAGGAAAAAATGCCCTATTCTATTAGAATTATCCTTTAGCTTTAATTAATAAACACAAAAGTAAACTAACACATCTTTATTATTTAAATTAAACTTCTAAATAATTGTAATAGATATAAACATGTATCTACTATAAAGGTGTCTCACCTGTGATCTAAGGGCTAAGTTCTCTCCTCAATTGCTCTGTAAGATTTTCAACAGAATCTACCTGACCTTAGAGTGTCCTGATTTCCCCTTTTCAAGTCCACTTTCCAAAGTTTTTACTCGCAACAAATGCACTAGGCTTTTCTTTCCTTCTCTGTCTTCTTGAAAGGTAGTTAAATCAGGAAACTTTACTTGCAAATAGTCTTGCTTATCCTTCAATGTTATTATTTGTGTTTTGTGTATTACTGACTTTCCAACAGCAAATGCACAAGGATTCAGAGTTTGCTGACAGACAGTTCTGGGCAAAAACTAATTCAGACCAGACAGGTCAGTAAAATATGTTATGGACACTTGATTATAAAAAGATAGTTTGTTTCTGTAATTTCGGTTCTTTAAACTCTGAGGTCTGACACACTTGCTAATAAGCAGAAAACGAACCTGTGTGATTTTAAGTCTTTTGCCATCTCTATTTTCTGTGTAATCTACTATCCCTAATAATCATGTGAACTGTAGGTCTGGTGATTTGAAAAGCTCTTTTATACTAAGAGTTTCAGAATCACAGTTGTCATTTACTAGTTGTCACTCTGTCACATTTTGAACCTAAATGAACCAAAGAAATTTTTTTTTTTCCCCTCCAGTTTTCAAGTATGACAGAAGTTCTTCTAGGTAGATTTCTCACAGCCTTACTGTTTTCAGCTCTATCTTTCTCTGACTTCAAAAGCCTAACCGGTGCTTCTCTATCTGCAGTTGTGTTTCTCCCTTCCACATTATAAGGTATTCACAAAAATGTAGACTATTCATTAGTAATCTAAAAAAATTGCAACTTCTTATTTTTAAAAGCAGTTAATAAAAGCACCTAGATAAATAGATTATTAAAAAATAATAATAAAATAAATGCTTATGAACTTTCTTTATGAACCTACCTTTGCTTTTACCTCAGCAATATCATGTCTGTTCAAGAAATCCAACTTTCTCCTATTCATTTCCTTCTCTTCAGTAAAACTATCAGTTATCTGCTCAACACCAGCATCCAATCCTATTTGCAAAGAAGTGTGCAAATAATAAATTATTATGATCTTTTTTGGTCTCCAAACAAGGAAATATATTCTGTTTAGTTTACTTGAGCTCTAGTTTTTTACCCACTAAGTAAGGAGCTGTAAACCTTTCCATTTGAGCACATTATGTTTCCCTGGATGGCACAGAACTGAAATTGTAAGATTACTGAAAAACCTCCATTATACAGTTTTACTGAAAATCATGGTGATATTATCCTGCAAGCCAATGACACACTGCAAACCAATGACACAACTCTCAGTGAGGCGTTACTAGCCATCACAAGCCAAAAAGCTACTGAGCTGTAAGACTATGGAAATACAAAACCACTCACCTCTTCCTACAGATTCAATGAAATATAATTAGCCTTGTAATTTAAAGAATGAGTAAATTTGACATATTACTAAGTACAGACATCATGTTTCTGAAAGGATAGTTTATAATAATAATTAAAAAAAAAATCTTACCTATTGTTGCAACTCTTCTTCCTTTCTCCTGAGCCAACTTACGAACCTGCTTTTTCAGTTCAATTCTTTCCTCTTCTAGTGTTTCAATCTGCATATTATTATTCACAGATCAGTATTTTATTTTTTCAAATACTTTTTTATTATGTAGCTCTTCTTATGTAGCTCTTACACAAAACCAGGATTTATCACTTACCTCTTGCAAAAGAATCTGGTTTTCAGCTCTATATTGCTGTTGCTTCAGTGCTTTGCTGTTTCTGAATTCATTTAAGTCAATCATTGTCTTTGGCTCAAGACCTAAAACACAGTATATGCTGTACAATTACTCATTAAGATGGAAAACTAATATTAGTAATCATTATAATTAAGTTAATTTAAATAAGAACATAACTAAATTAAAAAAAAAATGCTGATAGTTAAATATAGATAA